>VZRH01007656.1:2040-34357 GCA_013397555.1 Urocynchramus pylzowi
TTTTTTTTTTTTTTTTTTTCCCTCTTGGCATCCCACTTTGATCTGCCCAGAGAAAACCCTGCTTCTTCTCACTGAAAAGCATCTTCTCACTGAGCAGCTCTGACCTAACCCCTTCAGGGCTCTCCAGAAACCAAACTCTGCCACGAAACACACACACAAACCCTCGGGATGGGCTTGAGGGCACTCCTGCCCTGCAGCTCCAGCACTGGGATCACACTCAGGGATCCTCATGGAGCAGTGGCTGCACATTGCTGTCCTTGTCTTTTGAGATTTTTCTAAGCCTTCTGATGTTGACATTCTTGTAATGGAGTTTCTCACACACTTTCATGTTAATAGTGATTGTTTGCATTCTTCTCTGTAGGAGGAGAAGTTTGATGGACTGTTAGTCTGACCAGTGTGGTTGGAAAGGTGGCAATGCCATCCTCCAATCCACTGTCACTTTTGGAATCTATAAATGTTGAAGTCTAAAAAATAAAGTGTTTTTTTCCTGTTCCTGTTTGGATGCTGGAACACCGTGTGTGAGTTGTGTTATTCTTGTGACGCGGCCGTCACAGCACATCCTGCTGCCACCCTGAGCTGGAGGTCACCTCTGCCACACCTGCACCTGGAGAAAGGACCCCCTTTCAGGAGAAAGCATCTCCTGAAGCTGAGATGGTGAGGGGATCTCTTAGCTCAGGCCTGAGACTTCTCAGCACTTTCCTTTTGTGGCTGCTTGCTGTGGGAATCACCTGCTTTACTCCACCATTGTCCTGGACACCGTGCCAACTTTTGACTTTTCAGTGAAGGAATTTTCCCTCATATCCAACCTGAACCTGTCCTGGTGCAACTTGAGGCCGTTCCCTCTCCTCCTGTCCCTGTTCCCTGGGAGCAGAGCCCGACCCCCCTGGCTGTCCCCTCCTGTCAGGAGCTGTGCAGAGCCACAAGGTCCCCCCTGAGCCTCCTTTTCTCCAGGCTGAGCCCCTTCCCAGCTCCATTCCCATCCTTGGACATGCTCCAGCCCCTCAATGTCCTTGTCCTGAGGGGACCAAAGCTGCCCCCAGGGCTGGAGGTGTCCCAGCAGTGCCAGCACAGGGGACAATCCCTGCCCTGCTCCCTCTGGCCACGCTGTTCCTGACACCAGATTCCCTGAAGGCCACGGTCAGTGACATGTCCACACCCAGGAAAACGCTGCCAACCCACAGCTCTTCCCAAAACACTTTCCTCTCCTTTCCCAAAGTGCTGCCTGTGCTGCAGGGCTGGAGGGAACCCCTCTGCTCTGCAGCCATGGCCCAAAGCCATTCCCAGCCCTCACTGGTGACCCAAAGCCATTCCCAGTCCTCAGTGGTGACCCAAAGCCATTCCCATCTCTCAGTGGTGACCCAAATCCATTCCCAGATAGTGCTGGTGACCCAAAGCCATTCCCAGCCCTCACTGGTGACCCAAAGCCATTCCCATCTCTCGGTGGTGACCCAAAGCCATTCCCAGCCCTCGGTGGTGACCCAAAGCCATTCCCAGCTCTTACTGGTGACCCAAAGCCATTCCCAGCCCTCGGTGGTGTCCCGCAGCCGTTCCCAGCCCTCGGTGGTGCAGGGAGCAGCCCGGCTCCTCCATCCCTGAGCGCTGCTGCCATCTAATGCCCACGGCCGGCACCCCGCAGGAACATCCTGGGAGCTGAGACAAGAGGAATCACCCTTCCCTAAGAGGTATTTGCGCGAGTAAATGATGCTCCTTTCCCCAGTACCATCCTTATGGATAACTGCGAGCGGTGGGAGCATCCGAGCAGGGATACAGGGTGATTTTAGTTGGTTATTTTGGCCGAGGACAGCTGAAAATTGCAGGAAAAACACCCTCCAACTCACCACAGCCGGGACTTCATCCTGCTGGGGCTGCTCCCCCTGCCCTTTTTCTGCCAGGGAGGGAGAGATGATTTCTTGGATAAAATCATATAATAAAATCCTAGAATGATGTGGGTGGGAAGGGATCTTAAGGAACACCTTGTTCACCCCCCTGCCAGGGGCTGGTGGCTGGGATGATGGGCTGGATGGGAGATCTGTGTGTGGAGAAGGGAGTTTGGTTCAAGTCAGATCTTCATTCATCTCTGTATCTTAATAGTGTTGATACCTGTAATTACTTTTTATTTTTTTAGTGCTTATTGAAGCACTTGGGGCAGGTTCCTTCTATTGTGTCACCTCTGCAGGAGGTTTATTTTTTTGCCTTTTTTTTTTTATATTTACAACCACCACTCCCCAAAATGAGCGTGGGTGGATACAAAATTGATTAAAAACCTTCTCTTGTCCTTCCCAAAGAGACCCTCAGAGTGGGTTCTACTCTCCTGAGGACCTTCCAAAGGAATTTGGTGATTTCACATTTCCATGAAGGATGCAGAGGGCGTGGGGTCCGTGTGGCTGGACACAAATAAACACAGAATTTTTCACAAATTCTGTGCTTATTTTCACAAATTAATACAGAATTTGGAGGTCACAACATTGGGGGTGGCCTCTTTTGGAAAGGTGCTGCTCCCCTGGGGGGTGAGGAGAGCAGGGATGAAGGCTGCTGGTACCTCTGGGGCTGATGGGCCACGGGCTCAGTGACCCAAAGCCACCCAAGGCACTCCCTAATGACCATGCCCAAAATCAAAGCTCGATTTCCTTTAGTGGCCTTAAAGAATTTTACCTGTGTGAAAGTCCTGGTGCTCCTGGTGGGAGCTCCTGGGCATTCTGCCAGCCAGCTGACCCCAAAATCACACAAAAATCATGGAATTGGGCTTTGAAACAGTTTGTGGCCTCCAGGCTTACTTTCAAGTAGGAGAAAAAGCTTTTTTCCTTTATTTTTTCCTTCATCACTCTAAAGCCCTGATTTTCACACACACCTTTGGTGGTCACAGGACATCCATCCACTGTTTCTGGAACTTTCCTTGTCCCTCCTGCCAGGAAACCATTTTTTTTTTTTTAATCTTTGCCCAATGCTTTGGGTGAGCCCAACATAAAAAGAGGTTTTCTCCAAAACTTGACGAGCAGATATTTATATTTTTTGCATGAAGCTCATGGTGAAGGAATGGTGACCTTGTCCTCTGTGAGGACAGGGCCACACCATGGTTCTGCAGCAAAGGGGACCTTTGAGAGGGTGTTTGGGTGGGGCTGTGGGGATCAAACTGTGACACTCTGTGCCCCAAGGCTCGCTGGTGCCCTGTCCCTTCCCAGCAGGTGCTGCCTGTGTGTGCAGGGGGATTAGGTGACACCAGCTCTGTGTTTGGGGTCTGAGTGCTTCTTTCAATTTAGCTTAACTCAGTGAGGAATTGACTTAAACTAGATTGATATAAGCCACTCTTAAAAGATTTAAGCCCCATCGTAAGAGGATGTGCTCATGGGTTTACACTGTATTAACCCAGGCTTTTAAATAACAGCTCCAGGCTAGGTCTATACTTGGTTTCTATACCAAATTATTGCAGCTCAGGCCTGCCTGGTGTTTTAATTGAATCAGTGAGAAATGTTGATGTGGATTTGCTTACACTGGTGGTGAATTGTCTTACAGTGGGAGAGCTCTGGGATTCATCCAGCTCTCCCAAGAGTGGGAATGAGGAGGGCTGCATGCTCAGAGGGAAGAGGGTCTGTCAACCCAGGGAGTGCTTGAAGTATTTTAATCAGCAGGGAGAAGAAAGGAACCAAAATTTCAATTAAAACAAAAACATTTAACCTCGTTCACTTTTTCTCCCTGTGGTCAGCAGCCTCTGAAAAGGAGGGAGGACAGAGATATCCCAATTTATGGGGCAGATGGGACACTTGGCTGGGATGGAGCAGCAATTCCAGTTGGGAGGTGGTTCCCCCCAGTCTCCAATTCTAAACCCAGCGATTTTGGCCAACACTTGGCTTTTAACACCGTGCCCATGGCTGTGCCAGCAGCTCACCCTGCTCTCAGCTCTGGCTGGGGGTGATGCTGGTCCCACACTGGGGGAAAGCCGTGCTCAGCTGCAAAACCAGCAAGTTTTGGCTAATCCCTCTCCTAGCACAGTATATCCCTTGCACGAACACGCTGCTGCTCTCTAATAGTATTAATAATTCTCCCTTTATTTCTCACTCAAACACTTTTGGAAGGATCATCCAATTTAAATCACAGCTTCTCTAGTTAGCGCGTGTCACCACGAGAGGGCAATAAATCATCTAATTACAGTGATGGAGCCGCTGTCCTTCCACAAAGCCACCCATGATGAACTTAAATGGATTTTAAACATTAATATAATAGGCATTTAGTAAAGAATGGGAAGGGAAAAGAACATTTTAAACAAGCCAGCAGGTTCCCCTGAATGTATTTGGGATGCGGGGCTGGGATTGGCCACCAAAACCATCCCGATGTGCGGAGCCACGCTGGAATTAAAAGCGGGGAAGGGAGCCCTGCCTCTTTGAGATGCTAATTCAGGTAAAAGCTCATTTTGAGGAGTGCAGACGTACTGACCCTAATGATTCGGAGCTATTTGGAGAGCTAATGGAGGGTTACTAATTTCAAAGCATATCAATCTCATAAAAAGTGAAAGGAGATGGTTCCTTACTCGGCTGTCCTGGGGGGTGTCTGGGGGGCTCCCTGGCCCCTTCCTGAGCCCTCCTCTGGCTCCACATGCCAAAATGCTCTGCTACATCCACTGCTAAGGCTTGGCCCTTTGGAAACCAAGGAAAAGCCACTTTCTCCCCCAGGCTGATTCTGTCAGAACAGGTACTCTAACCCTGGTACTCTGACCCCAGCCACTCTAACCCAGGGCAGTATTTTTGCTGTAAAATGGTCCCACTCTCTGCTGTATCCCCCAGGGTGAGGTGGCAGGGTCTTGGTGGATGTTTTGTGGCCCCAAATGTGGCCACTGGTGGTGGCAGGAGCAGACAGTTCCCACCTCTTTTGGGATGAGTGTTTGTGGTGACCTTGGCTGGTTTCTGGCTGGGAGCTGCTGGAGGGGCAAGGGTGGGAGGTGTCACTGAATCAGCCAAATCTTGTCTTGGCATTCATCAGCCTCCTCAATGCCCTCATGATCCCAGCCTTCCCAGTTTCCAGATGCCAAGAGGGCATCTACCCATGAGGGAGGAGCAGAAATCCATCAGAAACAGCCTTTCAAGAGGTGTGGGAGATTTGAGGGCTGCAATACGAGATGTTGCTGGCACTTTTGGGTTATTTAATCCCTTTTATTTGAGTTCCCACACTTGGACGGATGAGACACGGAGCTGGTGCACCTGTGACTCTTGGAGATGGGGAGAGGCCAGAGTTTTTCTGCAGGAATCCAAAATAGACCTGGATGATGCAAGGTGAGAAATGAGCATTTACCAGTCCTCAAAGCCCAGGGCTTCAGGGTGCATTTAGGAGAGCAAAATCAGGCACACAAGTATGAAATAAAGAAGAGCTAGGAAAGCAGCAGCATTGGGGGCTGGGTTGTGAAGGCAGAAAAATCACAGTCTAAGGCTGATAGGACAGCAAAGAAAAACTTATTTGAGGTGTTTATTATAAAGAGAATCACATGTGAGACCTGGCAGGGACTGGTCCTGCCTTGGGTGCTCCTACCAGGCATGAGGGAAGCCTTGTGTCCAGCTCAGGGCTTCAAAACCTTGTGAGCAACTTGTAGGGGGTCCAGAGGGAAGGAACAGAAGTGCTGCTGGGCCATAGCTGGTGAGGGAAGAAGTGCTATGAGCCTCCTGAGTAGTGTGAGAAATGGACTTGTAAGGGATTCTCAAAATCTGACAGAAAGCTCACACAGCCTTGTACATGTGTATGCAAACTCTGAGATAAGGTGTGTTGACTTAGGAAGGCCATGGAATAGAGATGACATTGTTGAGAGAGAGAGATTGAACTAGAAACAAGTTTCAACAAGTTTCAAAATATGGCCTTGCAAAAAGACTAGATATTTTAGAGAATGAGAACTATCAAAGATGCATTGTAGCAGGACTACGTGGGGTAAAAATATCAGTGATTGGTGTTAGAAGTAATAGCAGCATTGTGTGGTAAAAGCTAATAGTCTGAAAAACATTTATAAGGTATTGTGACCAGGAAACAGGTTGGCTTCTGATAGAATGGGGTTGAGTTTTACATCTCTTACATCTCACTCTTCATCGAGACTGATAATGGAATAAAATCTTTTAAAACACCTCTCAGTTGCCCTGTATCTGAAAAGCTGGGAATAATCCAACAGAGTAGGATTTGGCTCTCCTGTTCCTTGGGGGAAGGTTAAAGCTGCATTCAAGGAAAAACTGGTTTAAGTTGGAAGAGCAATGACATGATGAGGGGACCACGTGCAGCCTCTGCCTTGGAGCTTTCTAGAACAGGGAGCTCCTGGGGAGGGACTGGGTCATTCAGATCTTCTCCACTTCGTGGCCAAATGGTATCAGCTCCATCCTGGGGCCAGAGCTGGGGAGGATTGGGAAATGCTCTTTGCAATCCCCTCTGGAGCTCTCGTGCAGCTCTGCACGTGCCTGAGCCCTGGGGCTCTGTACAAGGCTGGTGGTTGGCCCTAAACCATGAGGAACAGCAGTGAAGCCAAGGTTAATCTGGTAACAAGACCCACAGCACAACCCCAGTGCTGCAGGAGAAGGGAGAAGCTGCCAGCAGGAGAAGGAACTGGGACAGGATACTCCTGCTCTGAGGAGTTAGCAGGGAACACAGGAAGCCCATGCTAATGGTTGTCTTGAAAAATAAGGAGATAACAAGAACTGAGGGTCACCACTTCCCACAGCAAGTCCTGTGCTTTTAAGGAGCTGAAGGTTATGGGTTTAAGGAGCTGAAGGTTATGGGTTCATACACAGATTTATCCTCTGTGCTGATATCCATCCACCACGGAAGTCATGGCCACCTTGGGGGTCACCTGGGTCCTTCTGGCAGCATTTTTCAGCCTTTTCCACTGGAATGAGCAATGGGATGCAGGAAAACAAGGCAGTTCAGGTATGGTGTGGGTGATGGACACCCTGGTAGGTTGTTTGCAGCAGTCCTGGCTGGATATTTCCCTGGATTTCCCCTGGACCAGCACTGGGAAGCCTGTGAAGGCACGTTCAGTCCTGAGCATGAAACAGGGGAGGAGAACATGGAGACACAGAGCCCAGCCAAGTTCTGCACTGATTTTCATAACTAATAAAGATCCGGTATGAATATGAGATTGAAAGGCCTCAAAGCTGATTAAATCTGTTTGATATTTGTGGGTTTCCTCCCCCTCCCTCCCCTTTGTTAAAGGACAGTCTCCTCCTTCAAAGTGAGTGATGGTCTAAAGTCGTAATGCCGATTATTGCTGAGATTCTCACACAAATGCGGTGGGGAGAAGGGGGGGAAGAATAAAAATCCCTGTAGGGTAGTTTAAAGTCGGCGTGAGTAGTGTGTAATCTACCCAACAGGATTGATCCAGGTCAGGCATTAAAGGCTAAAATGGATTAAACAAAAGACATTCCCCTTGTAACAAGAAGGAAAAACTTCAAAGGTGGGATTTGTTCTTGTTATGACAAAGGAAGTGGATTTACCAAGTGCCTGGGGGCACACACCCCTCCGCGGCTTTCAATTTGCTCGAGTTGCTCTGAAGAAACAGGACAAAATGCGTGGGGGTTTTCGCCGTGTGCCTCGACGCTGCCGGGGCCCTCCCCGGGGTAGGAACGCTGGGTTAAGAGGATCGGCTTGGCATCGCTTTTTCTTGTTTTGTTTTGTTCGCTCTTTAGGGGAAAAAAAAAAAAAAATAGGAAGGGAAAAAAAAAAAAAGAAAGGGCGGGGCGGGAATAACAAAAGGAGGGAGAAAGGGAGGGCTGGTGGCGTGTCAGAGAGATGTGGTGGGTGAGGGTGGTGGGGACAGGTGGGACAAGGGGTGAGGTGGGATGGGAAATGGGAGTTCAAGGCAAAGAAAGAGCCAAGTTGTCCCAGACAAGGGTGAAGGGCTGTAAACGGGGCTGGTCCTGTTTTGAATACCATCCACCCTCTGCACAAAGATGCCTTTTCCCTCCTGCTCCTCACTGGTCCCACCATGGCCAAGGTCGGTGCTGATTGTCCCTGAGCAGTGGAAATCCAGCCCTGCATGGACCACGAGGGAAAGGAACGGGACCTTCAGGCCAACAAATCTTCCCAGGCCAACAAAGCTCACCAGGTCTCCAGGTGAGTGTTACAGCCACTTGTTTTTACAAGATTTGCACCCTGCCAGGGTGGGGAAGGAGGATTATTCTTTTCTTTCTTGTTCTTGAACCCACTCCAGGGCGAAGCTAATTCTCCTCCCTGGCTGGGAAAAGGCACCGTGGCAGTAGCCATGGTGACAGCAGGGCATGGTGGCAACCAGTCATGGCTGCAGTGCCTGCAGTAACATTCCCTCCATCTTCTCCAGGTCCTGCCACCGCTGCAGGGGACACGCTGTGACACCAAACACCTGCAGGACTCAGCCAGGAGACCCAAAGCACTCCAAACCTTTCCTAGCACGGTGCCTCCACAAAGCCTGAAATGCTCCTTGGTGTCTGGTGCACCCAAATGTGGAGCATCTCAAGCTGGGCTGGGCAGGGATGTTGGGCGATCCTGCAGAGGTGCTGGATGGTGGGAACATGGTGGCTTCCATGTTGTCTGGTACCTCTAATTGCTTGAATTCAAACTATGGCTTCTTTGGGAGCAAACCTGTGAGATTTTGAGCTATTTCTTGAAGGGAACAAGCCCCATGCTCTAATCTGTGTGATCACAGCTGGGATAAGTTGCATGTGTCCATGTGCCCGTGTATGTGTACAAGTTTTCCATACTAAAGCCAGGTTAATTCTGTCAGGAAGTGGATCCACGCTCTGGTGCAGCACAGGGTTGTTGTATTTCTATCTAATTACCCAGGTAATGCAATTAGAAAATCAGGTCTAAGCTGACATCAAGAGGAGAGGTCCCCAGGTTTGCACAGCAACAGGACTACGGTGATTAAATGTGCCACGCTCAATTATTGACACGTGAAAGCGTCTTTGGGAAACTCCATCTCCACCCACATTCTCCATGATAACCAACAGATCTGGGCTGCAGCTCACTGCTTTGTGGACAGAGAAGGATTTTATGAGGGCCTGGACTGACAGGACAAGGGGGAACGGATTCAGACTGGCAGAGGGCAGGGTTAGATGGGATATTGGGAAGAAATTGTTCCCTGTGAGGCTGGTGCAGCCCTGGCACAGGGTGCCCAGAGAATCTGTGGATGCCCCATCCCTGGAATTGCCCAAGGATAGGCCTTGGAGCATCCTGGTCTGGTGGAAGGTGTCCCTGCCCATGGCAGGGAGGTGGGAATGAGATGAGCTTTAAGGCCCAACCCAAACTATTCTGGGATTCTGTGAACATGAGCTCCTTCTCCCAGAGTGTCTGGCAGTGAGCTGACTCATCTCTTCAGCGTGTGAGGGACAGGGATCACCTCTAGCTGGGAAGGACACTGAAGGGCAGATGGGGATAAACAGCAGATAAAGGTGCTCACAGTTACCACAGAGCCCCTTTCCCTTTTCTGCAGCATAGTAATTTCCACAGAGCATGACCAAATCCCTTTAAACACAAGAGTAAATGGTTCTTGCTGAGGTGAGGACAAATGATGGAGCTGTGGATCTCCTCAGGAACCCAGGCAGGTCCAAAGGACCACCCCTAGCTGGAAGCAGTGGCCTGGCAGAGCCATGGAGGTGAAGAAAAGGTGTGAATTCACCACTCCATGCTTAACTTGTGACCTCCAGCAGCAGCTGCTGAGGGTGGCTGGTCCTGTCTTTCTCTGACACTGCTGCCTGGGCAGCTTTGGCTTAATGCACTTGTGTTTAACCATGTCTGTGCCAAGCTTTAATGACAGAATCTTTTATTTCTATTTGAAGGAGTTGTGGACAGATTCCTGCTGTGGTTTGTCCAGCTCCATAGCTCTCATCCCTTTTCAGCAGGTTCTGAAAGTACTTCATCGTGTCCTTATATCCCCTGAGCTTTGCTGGGGGTATCAGCTCCCTTTGGTGGCTGGATGGATAGACAGGGACATGGAGTGGTCTCTCTGCCAGGCCTGTGACTGCAAGATACCCCACACAAAGCCTGATTGTCCAGCGAGCTGAGCTGGTCCAGTCAGCTCCATGCCTCAGTTTCCCCCTTCTAGAGCAGGGGTGCTGCCACACAGTCCTTCCTTCCTGCCTTCTCCAAGCAGAGGACAAGACACCCTATGGCCCATTAACACCCTCCCACACCATCCCTCTGCAATACTTTATACTTATTAGGAGTAATAATTAATATAATAAGTATTATAAGTAATAATATCGGGGTCTTCTTAGGGGTCTTAATTTTATATTGAGATCCTGGAAGTCTTTTCACACCAAATCACAGAATCACTTATGTTAGAAAAGGCCTCCAATACTGTCAATCCAACCTTGTCAACCAGACCAAAGCACTGAGTGCCACGTCCAATCTTTTCTGGAACACTTCCAGGGATGGAGACTCCTGGCCAGCCCATTCCAATGCCTGACAACCCTTTCCATGAAGAAATTCCTCCTGATGACCAACCTGGACCTTCCCTGGTGCAGCTTGGGGCTGTTTGCTCTCATTCTGCCACTGGTTCCCTGGGAGCAAAGCCTGACCCCCACCAGGATGCACCCTCCTGTCAGGGAGTTGTGGAGAACAAAAAGGTCCCCCTTGGGCCTCCTTTTCTCCAGGCTGAGCCCCCCCAGCTCCCTCAGCTGCTCCTCAGAGTCCTTGCTCTCTCCAGTCTTGCATCTCATGGCAGGGCAGTGGGCATGTGGTCAACCCCACCAGCCCCAAATGTGTTCCAGGTGGTCTCTCTTCACTCCCAGCTCACTCCAGGCTTTGAAAATCCCCTCTACTTAAGCCACACCGTTGCACAACCTGTTTCTTTGCATTATCTCAGCACCTACCAATGCACTGAGGCCACCACACACCATCCCAGCGGGAGCCCCCTGAGGGCTGGCAACTCCTCCATCCTCTGCAGCTCTCCCACCGCCTGCTCCTTTACAGGATTCCTGGAAATCCCACTGGGTTTTGTTTGGGTTTTTGCTAACACCCTCTTGCCTGGTTTTTCGTGCTCGCCTCCCATTTTCCGCTCCCCTGGAAGGGGCTCGCGCGCCCCGCGAGCTTGGCACGCTCTGAAAAAGACAGGCGTGAGTTTTCCGTCTCCACAGGTGAGCTTTCTGCGCTGGGATCAGCAAGGAGCCCTCACACACCGGGAAAACATTCTCCTGATTGCGCCCTGCCACCGCCAAAGCTCTTGCTGGCACCGGGTGCTCGGTGCAGTCAGCTTGAAAAACGGGGAAAAAACACAAAAACCGAGCAAAGCGAAGGAGGTGCGGAGCTCGTGGGTCACTGGGGGAAGACAAGAGGTGGTGCTAAAAGAGCAGCAAGACAGGGATGCTGGGCACCACGGGGCAGAGGATGAGGGGATAATTCCCCATATGCTGTCTGTAAAAACCCATTTGGGCTGTTTTTATAGGAAGCGAGGTGGTAAAACTACATTCGCTAGCAAATAATTTAAATATTGCCAGTCACGTCACATTGTGGTTGTTTGGAAATAATTATATCCATATCACAGACAGTAAATAATAGATGTGCTTTCACTAACATTTTATTCATGTTCTGTTTTAATATGGCAAACTTAGAAGTAATTTAATCTCCCAGTAAATTGAACTGGTAGGGGGTTCTTCACACAGAAGATTGCAAGTTATTAATTCCAGGCAGTCTTCATCTTGTACAATTAGTCACTGTTTGCAGCTGGAAATGTTTTATTAATTTTCCATAGCAGTTGATTTTCCACAGTTTTCTCAGTTTAAATTAAGCAGTAAGAGCCGCTGTTTCTTCTTAAATAAATTTCCTTTCCACAAAAATACATGCCTCTGGCTATGTCAATTTTCCCGTTTGATTAAAGTGCCAGCAGGCAATTAATAACTTAATGCATTTTAAAGTACTTTTGGAAAAGTAATTTGAATAGCCAAACTTGTATATTTGAATTGATTGTTGCAGAAGATTTAACACACATTCTTAAATCACAGAACCTTGTAAAGGACAAATGAAGAGTTGCAGAAGAAACAGCCACCATCCAAAACTGTCTCCTGAAAACAGAGGGATCTTCAAAGTCTCCTTCTCTTCTGGGATTGTCACCCAGATTGTGGTCCTGGGAGAGGGGTTGGGGCCTGGCTCATTGGAGGCTTGCAAGAGAAGGGATTTGCTGCCTTGATTGAGCTCGTTGGAGATGAGGTCCTTGGGAAGCCCTGAGGAGAGGACCTGCTCTGGTAAATAATTGTCCCTTCTCCACTGTGTGGGCTGGGACATTCCCAGCCCCAATAGAGGCTCCCACTGGCAGCAGGAATCTGCTCTCAGGTGGGTCCCAGAGGGTCCTTGTGGTGATTCAGGATTTCATTGCACATCCATCGCAGAATCACAGAATTGTTTCAGCTGGAAGGGACCTTAAATATCACCTGATTCCAACCACTTCCATGTGGAGGGACACCTTCCACTAGATGAGGTTGCTCCAAGCCCCATCCAGCCTGGCCTGGAATTCACTTCAAGGGATGGGGCAGCCCCAGTTTCTCTGGGCACCCTGTGCCACAGCCCCACCACCCCCACAAGGGAAAATTTCTTCCCAATATCCCATCTAAACCTACTCCCTTTTAGTTTGAAGCCATTCCTCCTTGTCTTGTCACTTCATGCTCCTGAAAAAGTCCCTCTCCATCTCTCTTGAAGGCTCTCTTCAGGCACTGGAAGGCTGCAATTAGGTCACACCAAAGCCTTCTCCTTTCCAGGCTGAGAATTCCCAATTCTACCCATCTTCAGCCATCAAGAATTTCATCATAACCAATCTAAACCTGCCTTCTGCCGATTCAAAACCATTCCCCCTTGTTCTTTCTTTTACATCTGCTAATGTAAAAAGTCACTCTCCATATTCATCTCCATGCTCATGGTTACATCCATGGCCTTTCCCATGTCTGTCCATGGTCAGGCTGAGCAGGAGCAGCTCAGCACGAGCCCCTCCTGTGATTCCAACCCTTCCCTTGCACAGGAACAGGACCTCAAAAGGTCACCTCACCCACGCCTGGCTCTCAGGTGGGATCAGCAGCTTCCAGACTGCAGAGATGTTTGTGACTGGCTCATGAGACCCCACCACATCCCCTGGGCACCCAGCCAGGCTTTGCTGCCCTTCCAAGGACTCTGTCCTGGCTGCACCTCCCGTTGGATGCGTTTTCCCGGGAAGCTGTGCTCGGTGAGCCCGGGTGTGCTGAGGTCACGGCGCGCAGGAGAGCGGGGCGTTTCTCCTCTCACACCTGACACCCTGATCCAGCAAAGTCCTTAAGAGCTCTCATAAATACAACCAGATAAACACCCCCTTTGAGTCGGTGGCATTATTCCTCTGCTTGCCTTAAAGCAGGCGCTTAAGGACTTTGTTGGATTGGATTTGAAATGCTTTAGCCCTCGTCTTTATCTGCCTTAAAATCAGTCTTGGAATAAGGGCTGTCTTGTATTTGTTATTCTTTTCAAGACATCAGCAATCCCATCAATGTTTCTGCCTTCTTGCAGAAGTTGAAGAACACTGTGGCATCGCCCAGCTGCCAGGAGCTGAGGGCACCACAAGAGGCAACGGTGAATTTCACCTGGTGCATCCACCAGCTGGAAAGAGATTATTTTTCTCGATGCTCAGCTGACTTTTCTGACCATCTCGATGTAGACCTGGAGCCAAGGGTGGGGTGGCAGGAGGGGAAGGGGTGGGTGATTCATGTTGTGGCTATCAGTGTTTCACACATCTGAGAGCACGGTGTGCCCCAGCTGAGAACTTCAATCCACTTAGTGCCAGATAAAATGGCAGCTGTGTTGGATTGATAAAAAATAATAATCGTGATGAAATAATAAGATTAATGCCAGCTAGTGCTGTTTAACCAAAAGGTCATTTTGACAGAGGTAACTTTTATCAGGAAGCATCAAAATATCAGATACATTTTTGCTTTTTTTGAGGAGAGGGCATTAAGAAGACAAAGAGGGGATGTTGAACGTGCCAAGACTTTTCTGGGCTGTGGCATTTGGCTGGGAGCAGCTCCCAGTCTGCAAAGAGCAGGTTCTCAGATCCAGGGATATCATGGCCAAAGCTCAGCCATGGTCAGCACCAGGCTCTGTATCCCAGCTGAGAAACTCACCCTCAAACCACATTCCTTTGGGTGAACTCTCGAGGGTTTTATTTTTCTCTAATTTCCTGCAACTGCAGGGTAGTTTCTGATTTCTCCACTAAAAAACATCTTCTTGTCTTGAAAACCCAATCCAGCATCACTCCAGTTCCCACCTGCCCCTGGTGGCCTGTTGGTCCCTGTGGGTAGCTTTGGCTCTCCAGGGACTGCTCAGGTTATGTCAGCACTGACAGCTCTGCCTTTCCTCCCTGAACTGGCTCAGTGCCCATCCTAAGGATGATGATAAAAAACATACAAATAAAAAAGAAAGAAAAGGTTGTAAAGCTCTGCTCCTTGCCTGGGGCTGTGGCAGAAGGAGAAAAGTTGATTGGGAGGAATAAGTCTTTAACTGTGTGTCTCCCTTCTGCTGGTGGCTTTGCTGCTCCTCTCTGCTTTCCCACCAAGCCTGTCCTGCAACCCTGGATTTGCCCAGTGAGTCTCATGTCCCTCCTGGAGGAGGGACCCTGCTGCCAGGGGACTTTGGGCTCTCCATCTGTCCTTGCTGCACCATGGTCTGTGTTTTTCTCTGAAGGCCAGGGTGGTGTCCTTGAACCTCCCATGCACCTCCCTGCCATGGGCACCATGTCCAGGGGTGTCACTGCTGGCTTCCCCCCACCATGAGCAACCTGGAGATGTCCCTGTCCGTGGCAGGAGGGCTGGACTGGATGATCTTTGAAGGTCCTTTCAAGACCTAAGCCATTCTGTGATTCTGATTCCACAACAGCTTGCCTAGCCATGCTCTGTCAGCCTCAGGCCCCACATTTTTGGAAGTTTCTTTGCAATACAGGACCAGAGCTGGGGGACTGTCTCCTCCTTTCCTGCTCCACCTGCCACCTCCCTGCTGCTCAGGGTGCTTTGTATCTTTCTGGGTGTGCATCCTCCAGCAGAGCCCAGTGAAAACCAGTGTACCCCAGCTCAGCAAACGAGGGGTGGAATTGCTTTATTTTTACCTTTGGAAGCAATAGGTGGTTTCTAGTAAAAGCCAAAAATGGATTTTCTCCTGGATTTGGCTGCTGAAGTGTGGGACTGTGCTGTTTCCATCCCAGGAGCTGCTCTCCCACTGCTCCCATATCAAATGCAAACAGGAGCTGTGGGAGGCCAGCCCGTCTCTAACTGCGTGAATCCATCTGAAGGGAAGAGACAAAATCCCGAAATCTCGAAATAATGAAAACAAAGATATCCAAGTAATAAAATCTGTGAGAAGCACAAAGACAACATAACTCAGATCTCAGCTGGCTCAAAGAAAGTGTCCATTAACAAGGGATTAGCGGGAGGGAAGTACACAACCAGTCAATAGGAAGTGAAAACACACCACACAGTCACCTAATATCACAGCCCAGTGCAGGGTTAGGATGAAGGATGTGTTGGTAAAGTCAGAATAACAGCTACTCCAGAAATCTATCAAATAATTAAAAAAAAAAGTGCTGCCAAATCTGCCTTTGCTGTGGAGCCTGGTTCTTAAGAAACCTTGAAAAACAGAGATTTGTTGGTTTTTTTTGTTGGGGCTATCCTCACAGATTTGGACCTTTGGGATGCCTTCTTCACACAAATAGGAATCAAAAATCAGTGAGATTGATTATGTTCTCCCCACTGCTGTTTTTCAGCTAGTCTGTAAGGGTCCCAAACTCTTCCTTCCTGAAATTGCATTGTAATCACTTGTTTGAAAGGCACTGGTGGCTTGTGGAGTATTTCTTCAAAAGCAGGGCAGGAGCAAGTGCTGTGTAATTAGATATGCAGAGAGCGTAGCGTGTGTGGGTGATACATTCATTTGGAGTAATTCACACACTTGCACTTCCATCGTTATTTAGAGATTAAAGCAGTTCAGCTCCTTAGTGCTCACATCTGCCCAACACCCCCATGGACTGCAGGCACTGGGGTACCTCCTGAAGCCACAAAATATTAAACCCCATCCCAAAATGCTGCTCTGACACAAGTGTTCACAAGCAAAGCCTTATTTTAGTAACTCTGAGTTTTAGCTGCTCTGTGTCAGGAGGATGGGGGAGAGGCTGGGTGCTATCCTACACCCCTCCATGGTGATTCACAGCCCCCTGGGGGGGTCAGCCCAGCTGCATGGGAAACAGGGCCAGGTTCTAAATAGGGGCTTAATCTGAGTTAAAATTAAATGGGCTTAATCTGGTCTTAATCTGAAATAATACCTCCGGTGTTCTGGATGTATCGGGCTGGCAGGACCAGCCGCCGTCCTTCGGGAGCAGCCTGGCAGTGCTGCTAACCAGGCTGGCTGGGCCAGCAGCACCCTGCTGCCTCCCAAAAGGACCTCTGGGTCTCTGTGGCCACCAGCAGTAGTGGAGATCACACCCTCATCCTGACCACCCTCTGTAGACCGGGGACTCCTGAGCGCAAGGCAGAAATCTGTTGGATTTGTAGGTGTGTGAGGGCCCTCACAGGCCTGCCCTGGCGTCAGTGGAACTCCTATATCAGGGCAGGTGCTGCTGTGGGTGGCACAGAGCTGCAGGCCCAGCTGTGTGGGTTTGGCACGTGCTGCCAGGGTGAAAGCATCCACCTGGGCCTGGGAGAAAAGGAAACTGCAGTGGGCACAACAGGGAGGATGGGAAGGAAGTGTGACAGGCCTCAGGGACAGGGTCACACTGGCAGCCCAAGTGCAGCAGGACCTTGGTGGGGCTCAGCCCAGCACTGGATCAGACACTTGCACTTCAGACATGAGCAAAAGTAGCAGAAGATTGTTTGAGAGGCTCTCCCACCACCAAAGTCCATGCATTCATAGGAGATCCTGAGCTGGAAGGGGACTACAAGGATCATTGAGAGCAGCTCCTGGCCCTGCACAGACACCCCAACAATCCCACCCTGTCCCTGAGAGCATTGTCCAAACAATCCTGGAGCTCTGGTATTCTTGGGGCTGTGACCATCCCCTGGGGAGCCTGGGCAGTGCTCAATCTCCCTCTGAGTGAAGAACCTTTTCCTCATATCCACCCTAAACCTCCCCTGACTCAGCTTGATGCCATTCCCATGGCCAAAACCCAGGGAAAGCAAAAGGGGAGCTTTTAACTTCCTTATTGGAACCAGTGTACAGCTGAGCCCTTATCCATCCCAAAGCCATCTCAGCACCCATCAGAGGTATCAGCAGTTCCTGCTAAAAACCTTTCCCAGCTCTTCCAGCATCCCCCAGCGAGGGAAGGGTATGCACCCAAAGCCTTGCATGCCTTGCCACAGGATCTGGGCACCTCCAGCTCAGAGATTTCTGCTCCCTGGGTTTGCAAACCTAAAGCAAAAGTGTTTTTCAGGACGTGTGCCCTGAATCCTGCTCCAGCCTGACAGATTTAGGTGAGCATTGGTCCGAGTGGCATCATCTGACATCAACTGGCACCTCTGACAACAACAACTCCTGGGCTGGGGGAGTTGTTTTCAAAGTTTTCAGCTTTGCTTTGCTTTTTGCCTGGCAATTGGCATGCAAACGCCCGCTCCCCAGAAAATAATGTACATTGTCCTGAGGATTTATGTGTTGCCAGCTGCAATTTATGAGATTCTGCAAGCTCTGCTGGTAGCTTTGTATACTGGAGGTTTCATTTGAGAGTCATCAGCCACAGATTATGACTGCAAGGGGTGCCTGTCTTTAATCTCATTTTTGAAGGAATAAATGTTATTAGTTTTGATGAATTAATGGTATTTAGGTGTGCAAGGTTAGCATGAATTAATGTCCACCTATTTCTGTTGTGTGGCTGACTATTGTAAAAGGACTCTGGTAAGCAATCTTTACACAGTCTCTTTTTTTCTTTCCTTTCATTCTTTTCTAATGCTCTTTTAGGAGCTTAAAAATAATGTTTGAGAATTCTTTTTTTCCTCTTTCTTTTTAAGTAAAAAGAAATATTGAAGATTTTCCCCTGGGTAGAGCTGACATTAACTTAGCCACTGCTGAGTCACGGAAGGCTAACAAGCATTTGGGAGCCCAACCAAAAGGCTCTGATTTATGGATGCTGCAGGAGGAGGAATAATTCATGGCACAGCTCAGCTTTCTGGGGAGGACTGGCATTGCTGAAGATTGTGGATTTACTGGTTGATGGAAGAGCACCAAGAGAGGAGTTGCAGGGAACCTGCCACCTCCAAAATGGGTCACAGGAGTGCAAGGCACTGGGATCTGCTGCCACATGGAGCCAAGGACCACAATGCCCTTTATGAGCTGTTCACCTTCTGCTAAAACCAATTTTGTTTTAATTTTACCTTAGAATCGTTGAGCCACAGAATGGTTTGGGTGGAAGGAACCACAGAGACCATCCAATTCCAAGCCCCTGCCATGGCAGGGACACCTCTCACTATCCCAGTTGATCCAAAGCCTGTCCAACCTGGCCTTGGACACTTCCAGGGATCCAGGGGCAGCCACAGCTTCTCTGGACACCCTGTGCCAGGGCTTCACCACCTTCACTCTCAGACAAGAATTTTTTCTGTACATCTAATTTAAATTTCCCCTTTTTCAGCTTAAACCCATTACATTCTTCTTAAACTCCCATGTTTTCCTCTGATCAGAATTAACCAGTAATTACAAAATTACAAAATTATTTACAAAATCTCATTTCCCCTGGCTGATTCATGATCATTGTAACCTGGCTTGTTTGTGCTCCACGCTGTCCATCAGATCAAGGCGAGTGTGCTGCTTCTACTTGTTTGAGATGATTCTCTACAATAACATCACTTTCATGGTGGCAGAAAAAAAGTCACTACAAAAATTGCATATTTCATGTCCAAATGGTTGTGACAAGTCATGTTTTGAATTTCTCTGCATGGGGTGAGAAGGTTTAACTCTGAAATGGGTGGACAGTGTTTTGAAGGTCCTCACTGCCACTCCATCCTTCAAAAGTAAGGACAGAGGGATGTATCTGGATCTTTCTTTGCCCACACTGCAGAGAGCTTGGCATGGGCATTTCACAAAGTTATGGGGAAAGATTAGACCGGCCTAATAAGTTTGGCTTCTTAGAAGGAGGCTCAGCACAGAGGTTTTGGCAGCTTTGTACTTGTGAGTGCAAACAGCCTTTCTGAAAACCGGCATCCATATTCACTTCCAAACTTTGAGGAATAATTCTACCAGAAAAAATAATTTTATGGAATAAAATCAGCATAAAATTGGGTTCTGAATCGATGTGCCATGAACACCTAGACCAGATATTTATTTATAGATCCCTGGCAAGGGATCTATAAATAATGTTCAAGGAAGGCTGGAGAGGCTTGGAACAACCTGGTCTAGTGGAAGGTATCCCTGCCCATGGCAGGGGGTTGGAACGAGACAGGCTTTAAGGTTTCTTCCAACCCAAACAATTCTATAATTCAATGACTGTCAACAACCTGGGGACTGAAAACATTGATCACTAAAAACCCTGAGATTTCTTTGCCTTCCCTTGGTCCCATCAACTGGGGACTTGCTCTGTTAAAAGATAATAAGAGCTAAGATCTGGCAGTGTTATCTGGATGGAAGGAACCTTTAACTGAGTATTTTTTTCTTTCTTAATGAGGAGTCTCCAGGAGCGGGTGGGAAATGTCTGTACTGCTGGAAGGATCCAGGTTTGATCATGCTTGCCTTTATGAAATCCTGTGTTATCTGGTGACAGCTACAGAGGCTTCCCCAAAATTGGGTTTGTTACAGTGCATTTGCTAAAAAAAATTGCACACAAAAGATCTGAACCCCTTTACAAGGGAAGCACCTGTAGTATGTGATAGGCTTCTTTCTCCCATATAGGTATATTTAGGAATAACAAAAAGTCTATGTAAAACTGCCTGGAGCTGTTCTTTAAGTTAATTATCACTTCTTTGGGTACTATGAATGGCTGTTCAATGACACTGTCAGCGAGTGGAATGAACCAAATTACTTTAATTATGGAGTAATTGCACAGAGTGATGGTAATTAAATCTTGATCAGTTTAAGTGAGTGAATTAATTGCTCCAACTTGGAATGCACACGGCAGCAAGAGGAGTTGTTTTGTAGTTTAATTAACACCAACCACTAAATTCTTATCGTATCTAAAATGCAGACAATTAATGAGTTTGATTCTGCTCTCACCTTAATAGGAACTAGGACAGAACGCATGCTGAGAAAGGTAGTTGTGGTAGAAAAATGACAGAAAACTTAATATTCCTGTCAGTGGTGGAGATACATTAGCTATACTCTCTGCTTTGCCTTGCAGTGAAATGTGCAAATAGAAATATTTCCATATAATTAGCTCCTGGCCCCATTTTGTTTCAATACTCGCTGATCAGGAGACATTGCCAAATTTGTTCATGTTTTCAACTTCAGCTGCCTGTGTTTCCAGGTGATTTTTAGTCTCTTCTCCCTGTGTTGTCCAGCATGCTGCTCCCAGCCTGGATAAATGAGCTGCTCTGTCCTTGTGCAAAGGTGCTGCCATAATTTTGGGTGTGTGACAGTCACACAGACCACTCCTTCACACAATGTCCACCTTGTGCCTCGCCTGACAGCCTCCCAAAAGTGACTGCTCTCATGGGAAGGTCCTTGCTTCTCTTCTTTTCACTCCTGCCATGATAACATCTTCCTGAAGGGTCAGGGGACACAGAGGTCGTGGTGTTGACTTGTTGACAAAAGGGAGGAAAGCTGCAAATGCAACCCACAAGTGCTTGCCATGCTGGTGACACTGCTTAAGGGACACTTAAATATAAAGAAGGGAGTTCCCAGCAGATGATGTGTCTATGGGTTCAGAGTATTAATTTTTTAGATCAGAGGAGGGGGGAACTCCCTGGACTGATACCAAATGAGGAACTTGGCTTAAAGGTGATTTTAAACAATAAAATATCTGTCCTTAACACCTGCCTGGGGCACTTTCACGCAGACAGACAGACAGAAAGACAGCTCCATCTTTCACTAACAGCATCAGGAGGTGATCATTTACTCTGCAGAGAAGCTGGTGGAGGTGTGACCCTGAGCTGGAGCTGCCATTCATTCACTGGCCAGCATCGTGGAGGGCAGTGGCCACAGTGGGAATGCCATGGCTTCGGTGGCACCGAGGTTCTACGGGTGTCAAGTATTTAATTGGAATTTGCACCTCTGAAGTCTCTGAATTTGAGCAAACACTGTAAATTTTCCAGTGCAGAGAAGCACTCAGTGGTGTGACCAGGGACACTGCCCAGCTGGCAGTGCCAGAGCAGCTGCCTCTTCGTTAGCTCTGATTTCTGCCTCCTCTCTAATTGGTGCTCAGAGCCAGCGCTGTCATGGATCTGCAACGCTGCTCTGCCCAAGGCCAGCTCTTGATCAAATTTTCCACATCTCATCCCGACCTTGGTCACATTCCCTCACTCCTTCCACACCCCCACTAGGCTCCATGTCATGGACACAGGCACAGCTCCAGGAGATAATTCCCTGCTGAGTGATATCTCCTCTGATTTGAATTGCTGTCAGTGGCAAAACACCATCTTTTGGAAGCGAAAGAAAGAACCTGCTGAATTAGGGGTATTTCTCCATCCATTTGCAAGATTTCATGGAGTTAATTTGAATGCATGGCTCCTGTGGCTGCCATGACAAAATCAGAGACTTAGAGATGGCCAAGGAATTCCCATTTGTAGGGATTTTTGATCCCCTGAGGCATGCTCAGCTTCTGCTAAGGACTCAAGACACGTAAAGTGTTTAGATAGCAGCTCCTTCCTCCTTCAACACCATCAGACTCACAAAATGATTTTCATTTATTTCAAAGCATTTTCCTACTGTTTTCCTGAAACAACATGGTAGCACAATGTCTGGGGCTCACTACCCAGCATCTTAGATTTTCTTTTTAATTTTTTTTCTCTTCCTTCTTTGGTGACTTCGCTTGTGGACTGGTGCATGATGTTTGCCTGGGTTATGTCTTCAAGATATCTGAAGGCAAAAGGGTTTTTTCATTCTGAAATCTGAGCCTCTTGAGTGAAAGGCCCTGTTGTTTGATTTTTGTGGTGCTGGAATAGCTGGCCACAGGGCTTGCAGCAGCTCAAGGCTGCTGTGTTGAAAGCAGCATCACAACTTACATCCATACCAGGAAGAGCTGCCTAAGCTGAGTGACAGGGTGGGAAATGCCAAATCATAGAGTCACAGCACTCCAGAATGGTTTGGGTTGGAAGGGACCTTAAAGACCATCCAGTTCCACCCCCTGCCATGGACAGGGACACCTTCCACTATCCCAGGTTACTCCAAGCCCTATCCCACCTGGCCTGGAACACTTTCAGGGATGGGGCAATCACTTTGTTTCACATTTTCCTCAAAGCGCAGGAAAACCAAACTTTTGGCATTTGTTCTGATCTATCCACCCCTTTCTCCACTCTTTCTTCTCTAGGCTTTGCACAGCAGATTTTGGCCCTGAATGAAGGTGGCTGTGCCAGACTGGGTGAGCCTTCATCCTTTTTGGGAACTTTGTTCCACTTTGCCTTTCCCCACAAAGCACCACCTTCATTTTAGCACTGGAGAAGAGGCCACAATGTGATAATTTATTTGTGGGGAGTTTTGATTAAGTTAGAGATGGGATTTTTGAGTTGGTTTTGATGATGTGGCTTATTTATTTTTTTTTTACATAGGTATGAAGGGTGAGTTTGGTTTACATTGTTACAGTATGGTTTAGAAAGTTATAAGACTTTTAGTTATAAGATTTCTTAAGGAGTTATTAACTAATAAAATATTGTTAACAAAGATATTTATGTTTTTAACTTAGTCTTTAAATATTTTGTCTTACAGACTCATACTACAGTATAAGTTTTCTTAGCCAATCATGTTATGAAACACAAACCTACAGTACTACCTTCTAATCTCTTCATTTACCTCTGTAACTACTTTTATTTTTCTATATCTTAAACTCTGAAACTCTAAACTTTCCTTAACGTCTCTACTTTAAACTNAGCCAATCATGTTATGACACACAAACCTACAGTACTACATTCTAATCTCCTCATTTACCTCTGTAACTGCTTTTATTTTCTATATCTTAAACTCTGAAACTCTAAACTTTCCTTAACGTCTCTACTTTAAACTATAAATCCACATGCTCACTTCTAACACTTGAGTTTAGAAGCCTCTTTTAAAGTCTCAAATCAATCTTGTATTTAATTCTAAGTTTTAACTTACAACCCTGAAATTCTAAAAATTCCTCACATTTCAAATTCCACCACCACACACTCACTCCACACAGACAGAGACCTGTGCCACCCACCTTTGGGCACCTGCCTGAAAGACCCATCCCAACATTTGCCTATGGAAAGACAGGGAAGGAATTGCTTGTTTTTACTCTAGGGAGGGTCTGCACCCACTTGGACCTGAATTCCTTCCAGCTGCCCATCCCTATGGCTTTTCTGCTACTCTCCCTACACCTCCTGCCTAGGTCTTGGATGGTGCCAACCCTCTCCAATGCCACTGGGATAAGGATGACCAGGAGTGACTTGCAGTGATGGTGGAAAGGTTTGAACAGCCCCCACTCCCTGTCCCCTCAGCAATCCATCCCTCCTGCAGGACCCTGGCTATCAGGAACGGCACGGAAATTCTGCTAATCCCATGCAGCCGTGGAGAGCTTTTCTCCCATTTGCTGGATGTACGAAATCCATATGTCACCAATCTCTTTCTGGTGGCTGGAGCCTGCTCATGAAGCTTAAATCTCTGGCAAGTGGCTGGGAGCACGAGGGCCAAGTCCTGGTGCCTGCCAGCACAAGCTTCCCCCTCCCATTTCTCCTGCTGCCCTCTTCTCTCCCACCCCTGGCAGCCAGCACCCCCTGCAGCCACTCTTGGATCCATTTTAGGGGAACCAAATGGTTCCTGCATAAAGCTGGTGGTGGAGCAGCCCAGATGTGCTGTTGGAGCAAGGAGGAGGCAGAGCTGGGCAGCTGGCTGCGTGCTTTCCCCCGGGAGGGCATCACCAGTGCTCCAAAATCTTCTTCCCAAACCACCTGCCAGCCCTCAAGCTGCCAAAAAAGCAATAAATGTGCAGCAGGGTCAGCTGCTTGGCCTCCACCAGCATTGTGGAGCTGAGGCTGCTTAAAAATTATGGCATTGCCAAATTTGGGGGCAAAAATCAGCCCTCTGTCGATAATGTCTTTGCTTCAGCACCCAGCTTGGGCTTTCCAAATTCCTCTCCAGAGGCTGGGCAAAGGAAATGGGCAAAGGGGGGTGGTCTGGGAAACAACCCAGCCCTCCACAGTGGGAATGTGTGGCTGAGGGGGTCCTGCAGTAGGCAGGGAGGAGCTGGCAGAGGCTGGGCACTGTGGAGAGGTGACAGCCCTGCTGGTGGGGACCAGGGTGCCAGGAATGCTGCCCCGGCACCGCCAAGCTGCCCCCGAGCCCCAGCACTGGCCAGGCACAGAGCAGATGTGGGAGGATGGGGAATGCTGCCACAGAGAGGTGCACAAGAACAGGGAATGAGGCCCAGGAACAGCTCAGGGTTGGGACGAGGGGAGAATTCACATGGGGTCAGAGCCCTTCTCCCTTTATCTTTGGGAGATTTGGGTAGCTTACTTTATTTTAGTCCCTTGCAATACATTTATATAAAGCTGCTTTGGGCTGAGTGCTTCTTAGTGCTGGTCTCTGCTCTATTTAAACATAAATGTTTTAAAGTGCACAGATAGGTTTTTAACAGGGGAAAAAATTGCATGTGAATTACATTTATTTCTTGTTTACCCATACGGCTCCAGCCGACACTTATCAACAGATTAACTTTCACTAAACTTTCTGTGTAATATGTTTTAAAAACCCACTTCAAGTACAGATTCTATTAGTTCCTGACCTTATGTTTTAAGAGGAAGAAAGTGGCTTTACACCACATGAAATGTGTTAATGCATGGATAGAAGTCCTCTTATCCTCCTGCTTACATTAGGTCCAATCAGGAGAATGGATTATGTTTTTAATAATCTGACATTAGTATTAAAAGTAATATTTAAGGCATTAGGATCCATAACTGCTGTGGTGTGTTCAGAGCTTTCTCTTTGTGTGTGTGCGCACAGGGCTGGGCTAAAACATATGTTTATGAAACAATGCATTAGCCCAAAACCTCCCCAAATATATGGGGATAAATTGGGGCAGCAGATTACTGTTGACATCACTTTTTCAATTAGAGGCACAGGGAAGATTTGATGGCCATTTTAAAACTGATTATGGAGGGCAGGGATTAGAGGCTGTTAGGAACAGGAGGTCTTGCTCTCCTCTCAGCCTTGGCCTCCTGGAGCTCTGTGGACTTCAGGACTGGGTGCTGCTTTATGGGGTGGAATAAGGCCAGAGGCACTGGTGGCACTGGTTTTATTTACAGGCCATGTGTACAAGGGGTTGGACCTCTCTGCCTGTCTTAGTCCCTTGGAAACATTGCATGGGACAGGGGAAGAAATTTGGAGTCTTCATCCCTAAACTGAATGTTTTAGGGGAAAGCCAAGTCTTCCCAGCTGGTCTGGTGGGTAAACACTGAACCCTGCTAGGCTGGATCTCTTCTCTCTGTCTTCACTCATGGTTGGAGGGACATTTAAGTCATGTCAAGCCCTGATGTCCCCTGCATCCCTTGGGAAAGACAAAAGGGAGCTGGAAAAGAAACAGGGAACACCAAGAGGAGTAAATGGTGTGTGTGGCCATCACCATGCAGAGAAGTGGACCAGGATCTGCCATCCCAGCCAGATTTCTGCAGTGCTCAATTCCCTCCACTCAGAACCTTACTTCTAGGCATAGTTTGTCTAATTGCAGCTTTTAGCCCTTTGGGCTCACTTCAGCTTTGTCTGCTCAATTAATCATCCTCCCAGAGTCAGAAATCTTCTCCTCATGGGGCACTCGCAGCCCACGGCCACGTTACTGCCCACCCTCCTCTCTGCTAAGCTGTAGATTGCTCAATGGAATTACAGAGGAGATTTTTGCACCCCTACTGGTGCCCACAGCAAATTTTAGACCTGTCCTATGTTTTAAGAATCCTCCTTGAGAAGCCTAACCTGAGCCTAATGCTCCCATCAGTGCTGGATGCAGATGTAACTCCACGACTGCTGTTTCCCGTTGGCAAGAATCTGAGATCAAAATGCTTCAGCTTTCACTCCTCAG
This sequence comes from Urocynchramus pylzowi, assembly GCA_013397555.1. Classification (NCBI taxonomy): domain Eukaryota; kingdom Metazoa; phylum Chordata; class Aves; order Passeriformes; family Fringillidae; genus Urocynchramus; species Urocynchramus pylzowi. Next base: position 28,121 of record VZRH01007656.1, read on the forward strand.
CTGCTGGGAGAGCATCCTCCCTTATTTTCACACACCTTTCTCTCACACATCTCCTGGACAGGAGGAATTGCAGGGAACCTCTGCCTTTTCCCCCTCTGATGGCAAACAAGGCTTTATCTTCCCAACATATGTGCAGTAACTGTTGTTTGGTGGCAGAAGGGAAATCCACAAGCTATCCAGCCACTGCACCTGCCTGCTTGGACCGAATTCCCCTACTCATGTTTGTTGACTGGAGTTAAGCAGGTCCTGGGCTGGGAGACCAGCTGGGAAATCCAGTGATTACAGGCACAAACAAACGAGCGAGGGGCGGGGACGGGCAGCCGCTCCTGTTTGACCACCACCGAGGGAATCTGGCAACACACCATCCTGACTCTTTATTTTCATTCCAGTCAGGGGAAATTTGAGCCAGCCAAAGGAGGTGGGAGACAGGATGTCCCCCACCCTCCAATCTGGACTGGTGACACATTTTGTCTGGGGGAACACAGCGGTTCGAGGAGGCCACCCTGGGGTCTGCAGGCTGTCCTGCCTTCCTCCTGCTCTGCCATGGCCCTTTCTAACTCTGAGGGGGTGTCTGAGCAGAGCTTCTTTGTCTCCAGCTTTCAGACACAACAGCTGTTTCAGGGGACCCTCCTGGCAGCCTCTCACAGGTGTGGTTTTGGCCAGGACAGGGGTAAAAAGTGCCAGGTGAAAGGATGGGTTGTGCAGAGCTTGTGGTGTTTAGCTGGAAACTTCCTTCCCCAAAAGTGCTGCAGAGCCCAGTCATTTCTGGGTGGATAAGAGATGAGACCCAGAGATATCTCCATGCTTGGAGTGACTCCTTGAGCTCAGCACCCAATGGATTTCATCCATCTGTAGAGAAATCAAATTAATTTTAAAGGCTCTTCTTCATTTTCGTGGTGTTCTTTCCAGTTGATCAGCTACAGTGGACAAAATCCCAGCCCAAATAAACTGATACTCATGAATACCAGTGGATATTATTCTGCAAGAGCTTTGTTTGGGAAGGTCAAGTTGTACAGCATTATCTCATATTTACCAGTGAAAAAAAATCCACAAGGTTCCTGGAAAACAGGAAAAAAGGCTCCAATTGCCTCCTGTCCTGCAGAAGAATTATCTGTGCTGATTAAGCTGTTGCTCATTAGCTCACCAGGCTTATCAAGGCCCCAACCCCACAAGGCCTTTGACCTTCTCAGGAATGATAGCACAGAACACTTGGACCACCTTGGGTCACTGTGAATTTTGCCTTTTTTCCTGCTAATATCATGTGTAAATATATGCACAGCTGACCCTGCTGGAGAGTCCCCTGTCCCCTGCAAGAGGCTTCAGTTCCCCTGTGCTTCCTTTCGCCGTGTAAGTTCAGGCAGATTTGTGGAAAGCAGGAGATTTTGTTTGCGCCTAAATCTTTTTGTAGGATTTTCCTTAAAGGCCTTAATGCCGTGGAAAAACATCAAGAGGCAAATTCTGCTTTGGGTTACACCAAAAGGAGAGTAAGTCAGCTGAAGGCAGTGAGGGAAGCTGGATTTGTCCCAGTGGAGCCAGAAGCAGAGCTCAGCCCCTTGCACTTTGCTATTTTCTGCACCAGCAGTTCTGGCCTTTGAAAAATGAGATGCATTTTTCTCATTGTGGCTTGAGAGGAGCCTGCAAATGCCAGATGACAGGAAGCAGAGGAGGAGAAGTCTGAGGCTCCTAAATTAGAAGCTGTGGCAACTTCAGGCACTGCCCTATAGAAGCTGCCCTTGGCTTTATGTTAAATGTTGTTTTCTTGTGATTGTCAGCATTTGGTGTTAAAAAGATGCTCAGGGAAGGCTCATTTTACCTCAAATCCATGATTGGGCAGTACCAGATTGGAAGATTTGTCTCTTTATGGGATGGGATTTGGAGCAAATTGACTTAATGGGAGGTGTCCCTGCCCATGGTAGGGGGTGGAATGAGATGGGCTTTGAGGTCTCTTCCAATCCAAACCATTCCATGAAGATTTTGGGGTCCTTCCCACAACATCTCCCACAAGGCAGCTGGTTTGGCCATGGACTTCTCATGGAGTGCTCTGGCCACAAGGGTGCTGAGAAACTGGTGATGTGAATGGGCAGGCCAGGTCTGGGAATACGCCAGGATTTAATCTGGATTTAATGTAATCCATTTAATCTGTTTCCTAGCCTGGCCTTCCACAGGAAATGGAGATGGAGCCAAAGTATCCTGATTCTGTTTTTATGCTTCCTGACCTCTGAGGAGAACAGCTGCAGGACCTGTGCAGACCTTGAAACCAGGGGATGGAGCACGTTCAGGAGATTTGCCTGGATGTGTGGAGGGTAAAATTCCAGCTGAGCTCTGGGGATGCTGCTGAGCTGGGACATGCTCCTGTCAGCCACCAGCATGCTGAAGGAAACGTGCCTGAGGTTTGGCTTGTTTTTTGAAGCTATGGAGAATCCCACTGTCCCAGCCTGAATTTTTTGTGAGGTTAATGCTTGAATGGTTCAGCCATTACTGCAAGTGTAAGAGAAGAATATTGTGTTCTGCTCCTGTGTAATAAAAACAGCAGCTCTGGGGCTGTCACCCCCTGGGACAGGAACTAAGGGGGCTGAGCCAGAGATCAGCCAGGGAAAAGCAAACCAGTCCACTCAGCCTAACTCAAAATCTTATCCATGGGTTAACCTCCCAACTCTCTTCCCTCCAAAACTTGGATTTGTTACACTGGAGGTAATAAACTCCAGGTAATGTGAACTATCCACAAAATGGCACATCCTGCATCAGCAGGGCTGCTTGGATACAGGGAAATGAGAATTTCAGAATCCCAGAATGGTTTGGGTGGGAAGGGACCTTAAAGATCATCTCATTCCACGCCTGCCATGGGCAGGGACACCTTCCACTATCCCAGGTTGCTCCAAGCCCTGTCCAAGCTGGCCTTGGACAATTCCAGGGATGGGGCAAGCCCACCACCTCTCCTCCATTCCAACACTACCTGCTGCTCAGCATCTCCACAAGTTCATTTTGGCCACGTATCAACACATCACAGTCCTTGTCTGTGACCTCATCTATGCAGAAGAGGGGGAGGAGAAAAGGTTCCTATCACAATCTAACCAGAATGAGATTCATGCAAAAACCCTGTGGGAGAACACAGGTTTTGGAGCTGACTCTGGAGCTGCATCAATTCCCAACTGGAATAAAGGACAGCCTGGGGTAGCTTAACCACGAGTAGCAGCACCAAGGATTTATTCAATGGAGGAGCACAACAAAGATATGGTGGGGCCAGGCAGGAAAACACAGGTTAAACCAGGTACAGAGAGCAATTTTGGAGGGTACAATTCCTGTCCTACTTGACAGGAATTGTCCTGTCCTACATCCTTTGTGCAAATTCCCTGAGCGTGATCCTCAGCTGACACAATTCTGACAGAAGCCTAAAGAAAAGGGAACAAGACAGAGAGGACTGGTGGGATGTGAAAAATTCTTACCCAAATGAGTTCCTTGATGAGTTTTACTGGATCTGTGAGCACAGGTGGAGAAATAAGGGTTTTAAACCCTGAACTGCTGGTGCAGATTTCCAGCCATGTGCTGTGTGTGGGCATTTCTTGGGCCAGGCTGTGAATTTGGCCACCAGGGTATGGACTTCAAACTGATGTCCCACATTTGTAATTAAAATAAGGATGAAAATGTGTAAATTTGTAAAAAATGTTCCCTTTTTCCAAACACTTAGCAGAGAGTAATGGAGCAGCCCAGGGATGAAAGGAACAAGGGAACAAGGCCCTCAAGTGGTGCAGCAGCCAGAGAAGGTGGTGTGGGAGGTGGTGGTGGAGTCACTGTGCAGATCAGACACTAGACCTGAGTGTGCCAATAAGGCATGGGGATAAATAAATAATATTAGTTCAAGGAAATCAGGTGTGAAAATGTAGAGATGACTGTCAGAGTTCTGGGAAAACCAGCTGAGACAAGTGGGATCTGTGACTGCTCAGTGTGACAGAAAAACAGCTGGGAGGCCACTGAGACTGGTGCAGGAAGAGAATGGAGTCTTCTACAAGTCAATAAAGCCTTTCTGACAAAGGTGCAAAACTGTGGGAAACAGGAAATGGGGAAATTAAAATTAAAAATTGAAACAAGAAACATGGGGAATTAGTTCAGTCCATTTTCCTATTTGGGGAATAAAATGAAGCTGAGCTTTGAAACAAAGAACAAGCTGTCCTGGCAGCAGTGGAATCAAGTCTGTTTTCCTATGGAACTGTGCCCCTGTCTTCTCCCAGACCTCTGACCCCTTCTCACCTGGGAGATCTTTACCTTTCTTTTGAATTTTGAGGGGTTCACAAGGCACTGGGGGTTTCCTGGTGGATGTGAAGAGCATGAATCTGGGTCCCTTGGATGGCCAGGGAGAACACAAGGAACGAGCACGGAGCTTCTCCACCTGCTTTGGGTGACCAGCCACATCCAAGCATGTCCTTGATGGCTGGATATACCTTGAAAATGTGCTTTTGCAGGATGGGGCAGAGAGAACCCCATGTCTGATGGTTTTTGGCTTCTTTTTTCTGCCTCTGTCAAGGTTGGGATTGAAGCTCTCGAGATGGTATTTTGTGTTCAGGCTTAGATGTTTATTATTTCTTATCTATGTTACAAGTTGTGAGGTCTACAGCATTCTACTAACAAGCTACAAAATGGCTAACTATCCTTCTATACAAGGTTTTTTAAGGCTCAACTATCCAATTAAGAAATGACACCTAAATTATTTTCACTTTTAACCCAATAACTAATCACTGCAAGTCTGCAACGTGGGCTTTTCTGTCCAATTACACAAAACCACCCAAACCCATGGAGAAGAAGGAAGAAGAAGGTGAAGAAGAAGGACCAGCCACCACCCTAAAACCTCCATCTTGTCCTATATATATTGCTATATTTTAAAACCTTAAACTACAAGTTTTCCACTCTGTGATATTACATACTTCTAATCAAACTACACACCCGTAATCCCAGTGCTATCAATCAATTTTGGAAGCCTTTTTCATGGCCTCAGGTCAAATATAGTATTTTCTTGTGGGTCTGCACCCTTCAGCACAGAAAGTTAAAAATTCTCAGCATCCAGGATTCCAACACATGTCCAAGGACAACAGGATGCTCCCTGGACCAGGTGTGCTTTTATTCCACTTTATTCCCTTTGGAAACTCCCTCTGCACCACCTCTCCCACTGCAGCCACGTTGCTGTAACTGGGATATGGGAGCCTGGTCTTGCCCCCCTCAACAAGCAAGTCATAAAAAGCAGCTTATTCAAGCAACTTGAGAACAAATAAAAGCAGCATAACCTCCTTTCTCGTGCTTTGCAGGCGGCCATACATCGCCGGTGGAAATTCTGCCAAAATTCTTGTTTAAATATAGGAGCTGTGCTTCTTTGTGTTGTTGGTGGTCCCCACGAGGACCTGCTCTGCTAGCATGGGGATATTGTTTAGAATGAAGCCTGGGCTGGCTACTTTGCCATTAAAATTCCGTGCCAGCCCAGTGCTGACAATATTGAGGCTTTGCTAAATGTGTGTACGTGTGAGTTCATTAAATGGGTGCTGACTGTTGTTACATGAGTACAGCAGTTGAGTGCTTTCTGTATTAACCTTATCACCTGATGGGCAAAAGAAAAGGTTTAACTAAAGCTTAGGACTAATTGAACGGTATTTCAGTATTTTCTTATGTAAAACTGGTTCTGGTCTATTGTTTTTATTTATTTGCAATAACTGTGCTCATTCAAGTTTGTAATGACACTGCCATGGGTGAATAGAATTTGCTTTAAGTATTATTCTCCCTTTTCCTATCTCCTGCCTCCTCTAAACTGTGTCTCTCAGGAGAAAATCTGCAACAGAGCCTGGTAAAAAGAAAACTCTCTAAGTACACAGTCATTTCGGGGAGATACGCTCCCAAGCTGTGTTTTTAAAATTACTTCTAGCAGTTCCTGTTTATTTTCTCTGCCTGCCTTGGGTATTTCCTGTCGGGCTGAGCACTGAGCGTGGAGCTGGAGGAGATAGGAGAGGAAAAGCCTCTCGAAGAAAGGTGGGAGGTGTCTTATCATCAAGACACTGCACAAACCAGAGCACTTTCTTTGCTCGGTTGCCACTAGAGTATGCTCTCGTGCTACAAGTTCCAAGGATTTTTTAGAAATAAATCACTCTGTGTAGCACGAGGCTGTCTTTCAAAGGCTTTCCACTTGCCTCAGTGGTTTGGGTTTTTTCTAAGTAAGACTTTTTTTTTTTTTTTTTTTTTTTTTTTTTTTTTTTTTTTTTT
>VZRH01007656.1:39256-69591 GCA_013397555.1 Urocynchramus pylzowi
TGTCACCCCATAGGGTGACATGGCTCTCACCCCTATAGGACTGTTCACGCCAGAGGGGCTGGTGCCTTGCTGTCACCCCGTTAGGTTGGCTGTCATCCCATAGGAATGCTCATCCTATAGGGGCTGGTATTTCACTATCACCCCATATGCTGTTATCCTGTAGGGACTGGGGCATTCGTGTCACTCCAGGGGGTTGCTGTCACCCCATAAGGACACTCATCCTATAGGGACAGGTGCATTGCTGTCACCCCATAGGGATGCTCATCCTAAAGGGAAGGTTCATTGCTGTCACCCCATAGGGACGCTCATCCTATAGGGACAGGTGCATTGCTGTCACCCCATATGGATGCTCATCCTAAAGGGAAGGTGCATTGCTGTCACCCCATAGGGACACTCATCCTATAGGGACAGGTGCATTGCTGTCACCCCATAGGAACGCTCATCCTATAGGGACAGGTGCATTGCTGTCACCCCATAGGGTTGCTCATCCTATAGGGACAGGTGCATTGCTGTCACCCCATAGGGATGCTCATCCTATAGGGGCTGGCACTTCACTGTCACCCCATAGGGGTGCTCATCCTATAGGGGCTGGCACTTCACTGTCACCCCATGAGGATGCTCATCCTATAGGGTCTGGTATTTCACTGCCACCCCATAGGGATGCTCATCCTATTATAGAGGCTGGTATTTCACTGTCACCCCATGAGGATGCTCATCCTATAGGGGCTGGTATTTCACTGTCACCCCATAGGGATGCTCATCCTATAGGGGCTGCTGCATGGTTGTCACCCCATAGGGTGACATGGCTCTCACCCCTATAGGGCTGTTCACTCCAGAGGGGCTGGTGCCTTGCTGTCACCCCGTTAGGTTGGCTGTCATCCCATAGGAATGCTCATCCTATAGGGGCTGGTATTTCACTATCACCCCATATGCTGTTATCCTGTAGGGACTGGGGCATTAGTGTCACTCCAGGGGGTTGCTGTCACCCCATAAGGACACTCATCCTATAGGGACAGGTGCATTGCTGTCACCCCATAGGGATGCTCATCCTAAAGGGAAGGTTCATTGCTGTCACCCCATAGGGACGCTCATCCTATAGGGACAGGTGCATTGCTGTCACCCCATAAGGACACTCATCCTATAGGGACAGGTGCATTGCTGTCACCCCATAAGGACACTCATCCTATAGGGACAGGTGCATTGCTGTCACCCCATAAGGACACTCATCCTATAGGGACAGGTGCATTGCTGTCACCCCATAAGGACACTCATCCTATAGGGACAGGTGCATTGCTGTCACCCCATAAGGACACTCATCCTATAGGGACAGGTGCATTGCTGTCACCCCATAGGGATGCTCATCCTATAGGGGCTGGCACTTCACTGTCATCCCATAGGGGTGCTTATCCTATAGGGGCTGGCACTTCACTATCACCCCATAGGGGTGCTCATCCTATAGGGGCTGGCACTTCACTGTCACCCCATAGGGATGCTCATCCTATAGGGGCTGGCACTTCACTGTCACCCCATAGGGGTGCTCATCCTATAGGGGCTGGCACTTCACTGTCACCCCATGAGGATGCTCATCCTATAGGGTCTGGTATTTCACTGCCACCCCATAGGGATGCTCATCCTATTATAGAGGCTGGTATTTCACTGTCACCCCATGAGGATGCTCATCCTATAGGGGCTGGGATTTCACTGTCACCCCATAGGGATGCTCATCCTATAGGGGCTGGCACTTCACTGTCACCCCATAGGGATGCTCATCCTATAGGGGCTGGCACTTCACTGTCACCCCATAGGGGTGCTCATCCTATAGGGGCTGGCACTTCACTGTCACCCCATGAGGATGCTCATCCTATAGGGTCTGGTATTTCACTGCCACCCCATAGGGATGCTCATCCTATTATAGAGGCTGGTATTTCACTGTCACCCCATGAGGATGCTCATCCTATAGGGGCTGGTATTTCACTGTCACCCCATAGGGATGCTCATCCTATAGGGGCTGCTGCATGGTTGTCACCCCATAGGGTGACATGGCTCTCACCCCTATAGGGCTGTTCACTCCAGAGGGGCTGGTGCCTTGCTGTCACCCCGTTAGGTTGGCTGTCATCCCATAGGAATGCTCATCCTATAGGGGCTGGTATTTCACTATCACCCCATATGCTGTTATCCTGTAGGGACTGGGGCATTCGTGTCACTCCAGGGGGGTGCTGTCACCCCATAAGGACACTCATCCTATAGGGGCNAGGGACAGGTGCATTGCTGTCACCCCAATGTTTGCCCATCCTATAGGGACAGGTGCATTGCTGTCACCCCAATGTTTGCCCATCCTATAGGGACAGGTGCATTGCTGTCACTCCAATGTTTGCTCATCCTATAGGGACAGGTGCATTGCTGTCACCCCATAGGGTTGCTGGTCCCATAGGTCCCTGCAGCCACTGGTGCAGTGCAGCCACTTTTGGGGTGCTCACCCCATTGGGGTTGGTGCATTTAAAGCCCCCCCAGAGGGGCAGTGGCCCCACAGGTGGGTGCAGCAGGGGCCCCCTGCATTGGGGTGTGTCCCCCTGGGGGCCAGGGCAGTGGCCCAGTGGGGTCAGCACAGCTGGGACCCCCCTGGGGTGGTGCCCTCGGGCCACCCCATAATGGTTTGCCTGTGTTTGAGCCTTTCAGAGAAGGATTTAGCCAGGGGACAGCTGGTGGCTTTAGGGGACAGATGTGCCATCCTGCCAGCTGTGCTGTCACTGCTTGTCCTTGTCCCTGTCCCGGGCTTGTGCAGCAGGGAAATCTTTGGGTCTGTCTGCATGCAAGTGCAGCTGCCTGGCAGTGAATTCAGAAAATTCAGACTGTCTGAATTTTTGTGATTGGCACTGCTCATCCCACAGGGGGACAGAGTTCTCCTGTTTGGCCCTGCTGTGGTTTTACTGATTTAACCTGTTCTTGCTTAAAAAATACTTTGGTTTTGCGGGTGTGGTTTGGAGATGGGAGGGGTTGGTTTTTCTTGGGAACATGTTGATAATTTTTATTTCATGGAACAAGTGTCCAGGATACTTTCTTTCTGTGTCATCCCAGAACAGTTCAGTGGCTCTGCTTAACGCTGTGCCTCCTGGTCACCAGTGGTTTCAAATCCAAGCTGTGCATGAAATTCCTTCTAAATAAAGGGGATTTTAGTGGATTCATGTATTTTACAGGCTCAGCATGTGTGGAGAGAGAGAGAGGCACTGGCCAGGCTGGCCATGAGCATCCTGATGGCTTTTGCTTCTGCTCCTAAGTTACTAAAAGGGCTGGGTTTGCTCCTTCTGGGTGTATTAATTAATATCTGATGATTGATATATTTACAGTTGTTACCATTTTGGTTTTTATTATAACTTTTTGCCTTTTTTTTGGTCTGTGGAAAGCACCCTGTGCTCTGAGCTGTTCATGCTGCACGAAGCCTCGGGAACCTGGTTCTTAATTGTGCCTGAGCCTGGATTCTCCCTCTGGGATGCAAATGAGCATTTGCAGAGAGGGATGCAGGTTCTCCTGGTGATGTCATGGATGGATGCTGGGATTTGATTTTTTTATGTGATGTGAATTATCCCAGTAGACAGAGCAAGCAGCCAAACAGCACCTGGGTTCACCCCACTTTCCACAGGTTGTTGTGGTGTTAGAGGAGATCCCTCAGTGTCCCCTGACCAGCCCTGTGACCTCACTCCTTGTCTCTCCTTATTTCTTTATTTTTTGAATTTTCTTCTAAATTTGCTGCTCTGCCTTCCATGTGTTCACTGGGACTGAGCAGACACAGGTCATCCCTGCTGTCCCCTTGTGCCTGTGTCCCATCACAGTGTCAGGACTTTTTTGGGCATTATTTCCCCTGGTTTCTCATGGAATATCTCAGCTGGAGTCCCTGGAATGTCTGTGCATGGCCCTGCTCAAGGTGTTTGATTTGCTGAAACTTGTGCCACCAAAAGGCTACTTGTGTGAGTAAAGAGCTGCTTAAGGATTTTATGTATCTGCTTCCAGGCAGGGAGCCTAGTATTTTATTTTATTTTATTTATTTAATCTATCTGTGTTTTTAATTGTTCCCAAAGTTTGCAGTAATCCTAAAATGTCCAAGGCAGTTGGTATTTCCACTGGCAGCTTGCTTGTGTTACTTAGTGTTAGAATAAAGAAATGAATGAGAGAATAATAGGGGGAGATGGAATTATAATTCAGAAACATCCACAGATGTTAAAACAGCTTAAAAAGGGATCAAATAAAGTTAAAAAAAAAAAAGTAAACCAACCAAATGTTCACTGTTTCAAACATCAGCTCCCAAAGTTGCTGGGAATAAATCAGAGTTCAGGCAGCATTGAGCCTGTTGCCTGAACACCTTTATGGGGGAGTCAGAAACTTGTTTACATCAGAAATCACTGAATATTCTGAATTAAAAGTGACCCACAAGGATCATTGAGTCCAGCTCCTGGCCCTGTGGAGCTTGAGGGAATAAACATTTCAGTTTGAGCCAGTGCCTGAAGATGCCACAGGTCATTCTGTCTCACAAGACACTGAATCCAAGTTTGTGGGTGCTGCAGTTCTTCCTCTGTGTGTTTTATTATTTATTCTCTGTGCTGTAATGGAGGCTCTAAGGGATGCTCAGGTGTGTGGGTGGGAGGTGGAGAATTAACCTTTTCCAAAGTAGTAGCTGTTATGTACTTATTTTGATTTTCCCACTGGAATTCAACAGGCCTGCAGCCTGTGAGCTAATTTTTTGCAGGTCTTTTTGTTGTTTTTTTTTTTTTTCTCCTTAATTCTTACAAGGCAAAGTTGTGCTATTGTCTTTCAAAGCTTGGCAAAGTCTTCCACCTTCTTTATTTATATTATTTTTGCAGCTTCCTGGTTGATTTGTGGCTGTGTTTCTTTGGGGTTATTCTTATCCTTGATATAAACACCACAGCAATGTGAGTGAAGTTACATTTTTGCTTTTTTTAGATGCACATATTGCTGCATCCCAGGAGGATTTTAGTGGAGGAAAATCCATGCCTGGCTTGGGTGCAGCATCCCTGGGATGTGGTGGGTGATGGACATCACCAGCTGCTGCACACTGGGGAACCCCCACAGTGCCAAATTTATTTTATTTATTATCACCATCCTTTGCTGTGTGCAGGAGGATTTATCCCTTCCCAGGGATATTTCCCAGGGAAATGTTGGAGCTGCTGAACTCTGAAGGGCTCACAATTGGGATGGATGGTTTTCCATTGCATCCACTTTTTGGGGGCTGTTTTGCAGTAGGGTGAAATTTCCCTAAAATAAGAATAGCCAGTGTTTGCAGGTGCAGGAAGCTCCATGTCTGAGAGGTTTTGGTGCAGGAAGTGGCAGGTTTGGCCTCAGTCATTGCCAGCCCACAGCTCTAATTCTGCAGAAGTTGCCACCAGCAGTAATGGGTTGACTTGAATCTTCATTTTAAAATGCAGCATTTATTGCATTTCACTTTAAATCCTGCTGTCAGGATTTAAAGGTGCCATTTGTACAATCCCCCCTGCCCCCCTTTGTGTGGCATGACTGTAGAGAAATTTAAAATATTGTTAATTTAGCATTTAAAGCCACCAGCGCCCTTCGTTTGTGCCTTTCCCATCTAACAATGCTGCCATGACCTTGGTGCTTGCAGAATTATTAGGACCAGTAAAATTGGATTATGAAATTTGAGGGAAAGAAGGAAAACCAGCTGTAATTTTTAATTTTGTTTCTCCCTGAATGTGTTGTTCTCATTGAATGTATTCAATGTATGTTGTTCAGGAGAGTTTGCTGCAAAATGCTCCGGTGTTAAGTGCTCTGAAAATGCCAACTATTCTGCTAACGTGGGTCTTTTTGTGGCAGTTACTTGTGCTGGCATGAAATACAAACAAAATGCAAAATCTCAGTGTTGTTTCTGTTGGGAGCTGGGTGCAGCATCCACTGACAGGTAAAAGAATTACTTGTGAAGCAGAATTGCTTTAGCATCAAGGCAGAGCAGCCTTCCCAGATAAATGGATGCAGATTTGCAGGATCCGTGATTATGTTTTTTCTCTTTAAAAACTGTAAAGCTCTGGTTTTGTGTTGGTTTCTGGTTTTGGTTTGTTTTTTGTTTTTTTTAATGAGAAACAACTGGGTTGTTGAACAGACAATGCAGCTTAAGCGTTGCAAACTGTAGTGCTTGAAAGTTATTGAGTCAGACGGTTTTGAATTAAAAATAAACACACACACACAAACTGTGTCTGCATTTTGAGTGTCTCAGGCCATTCTTTGCCCGAGCCTACCTATATTTTCACTTATCTGTTCATAAAAGTCTCGCGAAAACATACAAAAGATATTTTGTGCAATGACATCAGAGGGAGAAAATATTCTTAGAAAATTTCATGCTGTTAAATCTCCACAGATTTACAGTTTTATCCAGTCAAATTAATGCAAAACCCCAATGCAAGCATTTGGATTTTGAAAACTTTGGAGGAGTGTCATTTCCTAATAGTAATTATTGGTTTTACATTATTTTTTCACAGGGGAGCTGATCACAGCCGCATATGAGCTTGGAGTAAGTATTAGTTTTATTGTTTAATCAATGCTCTCATTAACAGTTTTAGGAATTAAGGAAGTTTAATTAAGCATGGAGTAAAGTAGATTAATTTATTTTCAAACCACAGTTTTTACTAACTTATAAGTACAGCACGCGACAATTTACTTCAAGTTTTAAATCCAATTAAACTAAATTATAAAGCAAAGGCTTTACTGTATATACAGTAGCTGGCTTATTATCAACCCAAATTTTGTATAAGCTGGGGAGAATAAAATAAATCGGGTTAACAATTTTAATAAGTTTTATTATTTAATAAACTTTATTATGGTGCATGATCCCTTTAGGCAAGACCTTAGGACTGTCAGCGCGGTGGTAATCCGATAGCAGTGTGGTCTTTCAACTTGCTAACCAATAAAATAGTTGAGAAGCTGCTTTTTTTTTTAAAAAAAAAAAAAAAAAAAGAGGGGAAAAAAAAAAAAAATTGAAAAGATGCTTTTTTTTTAAAAAAAAAAAAAAAAAAAAGAGGGGAAAAAAAAAAAACAAAACAGCCTTTTGAATGACCCTAATATACTGTGAACCCAAACAAGGAGTCCTTTAAGGCACGCTAATGAAACGTGGCACCTCCTTTTCCTCGCTGCCTCATTATTATGGGCGAGGCGTGGAGCCAGATCCACTGAGGAAAAACTCTTGGTGGGGTTGGGATGGGTACCAGGGTTTGGGATGGGTATGGGGATTTGGGATGGGTATGGGGATTTGGGATGGGCACTGGGGTTTTGGATGGGCACTGAGGTTTTGGATGGGTACTGAGGTTGGGATGGGCACCGAGGGTGGCTGCGGGAGCAGAGCTGCTTGGGGCTGCCCCGCTCCCGTTCCCAGCCTCTCCTGCCTTTCCAACCCCGTGTCCCTCTGTCCCTAGGTCGCCCACCCTCCCGGCTACCCCCTGTTCACGCTGCTGGCCAAAGTGGCCACGGGGCTGCCCGGCGGCTCCCCCGCCTTCCGAGTCAATCTCCTCTGCGGCTTGGTGGGAGCAGCTGCTGCCTCTTTGCTTTTTTGCACGGTTTTCAGGTAAAGTCCTCGGGGGTGCTTTTTCCTCGGCTCCGTGGTGCTTCCCCGGCGGCTCGGGACATTCCCGAAGGCTCCCTCTGCCCCCCGCTGGCCCTCGGACCGGCGTTTCCCCCCCTGCCGCCCTTCCCTAATTAGTTCCTCTGATTAACCTAACAGCAACTTAATCTGAATTTGACCTTCTTTCCCGCACAAAAGCCTCCCCCTCTTTTATTTTTGCCCCCTCCCCTTTTCTTTTCTGTTAAATAATAATAATAGCAATAATAAAAAGTGCGCCCTTTCCCTTGCCCAGCCGTGACAGGTTGTTCAGGCTCATTATCACAAATCACCGCTCGGTTTAACTAACCAGAACTAATGAAGTTTGTCGTTCTCGAAAGATGCAGATGGTCTGTTTAAATTAACAGGATGAGCTTCACCTATCGGGAAACCGTGAACTTGCTTTAATTGCAGCTCCCGGCGGAGGTGGATGGGCAGTTGCCTGCCCGTGGTACCCAAGGAGCAGGGGGAGCATTCCTGCCTTTCCCTGGAGCAGCTCCGGGCTGGGGGGGGATGTCCGGAGCCTCCTCTCCGCACCTCTAACCTTGGGAGGACAGGGAACAATCGGGATGCTCACGTGGTTGGGGGGTTTTTGTTAACCCTGCTCGTCTTTGATGTGCAAGTTCTGGCTGCTCTTAACCTCAGCCTGACCCATATTTGAGAGGATTATGGCAACCCGTATAAACAATTTCTGATGTTCTTTTGCAGGGAAAATAGGGCACGTTTTGAGGCTGAGAATGGTATCGGGGCGCTTCGGGATGAGACGGGGCGCTTCCCGACCGGGATTATTTTGACAAAAGCCCTTTTCTCCCACCCGCTTCCAGAGCCACCCCTCAGGGAAACCTTCCCAGGGAGTGAAAGCAACCTAGAAATAAAAGCAGGAATAAATGGGGGGGCGGTGGGGGGGCAGATTCTGCATATCCTGAGAGCCCTGAGCTCGCTTAAACTTTGTTCCACAGGGTCCATCTTTCTCTGCTGAAGAGGAGTTGCTTTTTTTGCACATCACCTCGCATGTAGCATCAGCTCCAAAGCACACCTACTGGAATTGCTTGAGTAGTTCCTAAATATTTCTGTAGGCATTTAAAGTGATTGCTTTCACTGGTGGGTAATACATGTAATTAAGTCGGCATTATTTAATTTAATATCCTGTATTTCACAGCCTGTTTGGGAAGCTGGAAGTGGCGCTGCCCTCCCGTGCACAGCGCCCGGCGCAGCATCAGAGCACAACTCCATTCTGTTAAAAACTCCTGCAAGGAGTTGCTAAAGGTTTTCTATATTTGGTTCTGATTTCTTTTTTAATGATGGTTATTCCCATTATTGCAGTTATTTGGAAGATCTTCCCCAGTTTTTAGTTTGAACTGCAGCGTGACAGTTTCTTGGGTGCCCGCTTTGTGCTTTGGAAATGATGCAGTCGTTCCTTTAGAGAAATAAGGATACAGGAGAGAAATGACAGGCCAAATTTGAGAATTATTTTGAGAATTACTTTAGCACTTCTGAAGGTTTAGGTGTTTTGTCGGTGTTTAATTGGATTTGGAAGACGGCGCTTCTGTCAAATTTAGAATTTGCATGAAGGAACTGAAAACGTGGAAGCAAGAGATGATAAAAACTATTAAGACTTACAGAAATTATTTCATTGATACTGACAGGATCAATTATTCAGCCTAACAGTGATTGCTTTATTTTTATTTTTTTTTAATAATTGTAAGGTCAGTTTTATTTCCAAATCACAATGTTACATTTTTCATTTCAAGCACCTTAAAATTAATTCATTTTTTTGGGACATTCATTTGAAAAAAAAAAAAAAAAAAATTATTGCTTTTTTATTTATTTATTTTAAAAGAAAAATATTAGAAAGTGTTCACTGGCACTGTCTGCTTGAAACTGTAGCTGTCTGAGGGTGATGTGGTGTGTTTTAAATGGGGCTTGTCCGTCCTCACAAAGGCACTAAACGGGTCTATCAAATCCCCCCTTATTTTTGGGCTCAAATAAAAATATCTGATGGGGTGACCCCTACGAGGTACCAGTGGCAAAATCAGCACCTGCTCCTCTTGCCGTGTGAAACGTGGATGTTAATATGAAAATATGTAGATGTTAGGAGTAGAAATAATTGATGAAGTACACATCCTTCGGGAGCAACACGGTTCAAGTGGCAAATCTGCCTGCTCAAACAATAGCCACCCTCCAGCCGGGAGGAAGCCATCTCTATGGAAATGGGGCTGACGCTGCCCTATTGATCGAGTGAAGAAGACATTATACAATGTCAGTTGCCTTGTTACAATTTCATTTGTCGTCTGACCTGAACTTAACCTCTAAAACCTTTCTTTTCTCCCCGCCAGCCGGGCAGCGTTGCTGTTTACCCTCGCACGGGGTTGTGCCGTGCCTCCCTCCCTCTCAGCATCCCCATACAGTAAATCTCTCCCTTTTATTTTATTTTTTTGATTATTATTATTAATTTCCCCATTGATTCTTTTTGTTTGAGTCATTTCCCGGAGTTTATTCCTCGGCAGGTTGGGACGATTTTATAGCTTAAGGAGAAGAGTCGTGGTTCCCTCTGTGGTGTTTGGGATGTTGTGGCACGTGTGGGATTAGGGTGGAATTTATTCCTTGAGCAGATTTCTCCTTTGCCAGGTGATGGCTGGCGGGATGCTCCGCGCTGGGGTCGAGAGGCAGCGGCCGCCGCATCACATCTGTTTGTTAATTTTATTGTCTTATAATATATGATATTACTCATTTAATTACATTATTTTTTTAAGCCTGGATTGTTCTTCTAGAAGCGAAATTATGTCGCAGCACATTGATGCAAAAAGGCTTTTTGTCAGTAATCCAGACTAGCGCTGAACGAGCCGTTTCTCCTTTGAGTTACTTCTCAAGTATGGATTTTTTTGCCCCCCTCTGCACAGTCTTAATAAATTGCTTGTAATTATCGTAAAATGCCATTTACAAAGAGTTTTCTCGGACTGCTTGTAACTGAAGCAAATAATTCATCTTTGCTTTGAAGGAGGGGGGAGATGCTTTATGTTTTTAGGACTCAGCGAGTGCGGCTGTAGGATTGTTTCTTTAAACAACTGTTTATTTGTTTTACTGTGGGAGGCAAAGCATAGCAAGTTTACAAAGTAAACCAATTATCTTCTTATAATATGATTGCCAAAGTATCATTTTCTGCACAGGGGATGCATTCTTTGCGTTCTCTGCTGCAAAGAGAAATAGGAAGCTTTCCCCTGCCCTAAGTGCATTTTTTTTTCAGTGTGTACCTTTCATAGTTTGACTGTTTTGGGGTTTCTGAATACACAAAGCTGTTTTATTGCAGAGGCAGTAGCAGAGTAGATGGTGTCATTGCTGAAGTATCTGTAGGAAGTTTTTGCCATCTTTATTTTGGTTGACACAGGGGTTTTTTTATTTGGACACAGGGTTTTGAAAAGGGGGAAGATGTTGCATTAAATTAAGCAATTCACATGTATCTGGCTTACTGTTCTGGGTATCATATTAACTTTGGTACTAATACACTATACAAACATATATTTTTATATATAAAAATATGTGTAAGTAAATATATGTGTATTCCCTGCCCATTAAACCTTCCAGGCAATGAACTGTGAGCGTGTATAAAACCCAGAGCCAACTCTTCTCCCACTGCCAGCAAAAAGGAGAATTAGGCATGTTGGGTATTGAAATCATCAAAATGATTCCATCATTTTGATATCATAAGGATGTTTTGGAAGTGCCACCTGACCCTCTTGTGAAAGGCACTGAGCTTTCTGGCTCCCAGGGTGTGTGTCCTGGAGCTCTTGTGGGAAGGTCCCTTAGGAGGACCAGGAGGATCAGTGACCTTCATGGCCATCCCAGAGGGACCCCATGGCTGATGCTCCCTTAAAACTGCCCAGTGCTGGGAAAAGTTGTCTGCTGCCCTGATGAGTGAGGAAATGCTCCATGTCCCAGGGTACAAGGGTTTGCCAGAGAAGGATTCACCCCTGAGAACAGTTTGACCCCTTTTTTTGTGGACATGACTTGGGGAAGGTGGAGGGATGAGAGAGGAGTCAGTGCCTGCTCAACCAGAGTGGGAAATTAAGAAATTGGGCTTTGGGGAAGGAGGAATCTCCTTAGAGGGCGTGTTTGGATTTTTCCAGATTACAGATTATCGTAGATTATCTCTGTTGTAGCACAGCAGGAACATCTTGGGCGTTTGGGAAGCAGCTGTGCTTAGTGAGAAGTAGTTACAAAGTTTTAGGAGGGCGAGAGAAGAAAGGAATGCACTCAGGTATTAATTTGCTTTTAGAAAATCTGCTGTGACCTCTGGCCAATTGATCACATATCTATTTTTATTTTTTTTCCCACTTGTCCCCAGAATAAACTGGCGCTGAGTTCAGTCTGTTTGAAGATGCTGCCAAATCTGTTCATTTGCATTTGGCTCTAAAGTAGGCACACGAGGCTGCAGTAACTCTGCTTCATTTTGAAAAAAGGGTGGGGGGGGGGGGGAAGAAAAAGCGGGGCAAAAAACCTTTTTTTTTTCTTTTTTTTTTAAAAAAAGACTGAAGAGTCTTTTCTGACAGCTAGTCAGAGTTAGAATTAGTTCAAGGAAATGTTAATAATGCACTGCCTGGCTTAATCCCTTTGATATCACCAGGTATCCTCCTGTTCATGGGTTAATTGCTTTAAAAGCGGAGGCAATATTCTGAGCGGTGGGCCGCTTCACCTTTTCACAGCTGTTACCATTGAGTGACAACTAAATCCCATGTGTAAGATGAGGAAGAGCTCAATCTCCAATTGGGAGAAAATTTATGTAAACCGCAATCCCTTCAGAATGTGCGGAAGTCACAGACTTTCTTGATTTACTCTGCTTTTCCCAGAAAGCTCCATTGTTCCCTTCCCTAAGTCCCATCAACCCTTTGTAGCAGAATATCACAGCGGCGGCAGATAGCTTGAAATATATAAATGCTATCATAGCTCTGATTAATAGCGGCGCTTATGAGTCAAGTCTGATAACGGAGCAGCTCTCCACTCAATTTCAGATACCGCTAATGGAATCTGTCTCCTGCAATTGTAATGTGAGAAGGGCTAATTTGCCATGGAGCTTGGAGCTGTCACCAGCCGGGGATTGGGGGGTCAGATGGGAGCTGCCAGGTTTTTGCCCTGCAGCTTGTATCTCTCGCTTTGAATAGCGCAGCCCCCTGCCTGCCAGGGAGCTGATAGGCCGCCGGGGGGTTTATGCCACTCGTACAATAGCGAAGGGCTGCATGGGCTGACTTGGTAATTGTGAAGCCAGCTCATTTTTATTTTATTTTATATTTTATTCTATTTTTTTTCCCCCCTCAACTCCTTCCTTTCCGCTCCCNCCAAAAAAAAAAAAAAAGCCAACTTATAAAACATTTAAATAGCTCAAGTCGGCTCCTACTGCGGGTTGGGGTTTTTTGGCTGCTGGAAGCAGGCGCTGGTTATTACAGCAGCCTGGGATAAAGGTGTATCTATTTTCCAAGGATTGTGAATCAAATAATGGGCTGAACTAATACACCCTTTGCACTTGCAAAGACACCAGGAGAGAATTTCTCATTTGTAATGGCTGGAAGCACAGTTTGTACAACTCAAGTGTGAGTATGGGGTGATATTTCTTAAAGCAGCGCAGCCCTGTGTGCATTTTGTAGATCTGTCACGAGCTGTTCCACTCATTGAGCTGCTCTGGAATAGCTTGGCATGGAGGTGTTGAATTTAAATACCAAACTTCCTTGGCAAGAGTCTGCTGCAGGCAGGCTCTGCTCCAGTGGTGATGGAATTCCTGGAGCATGCAGGGTGTGAGGTTGGGATGTCTCATTCCTCGCTCCCCTGATGAATTGTCACAGGGGCTCTTCCCATCCCTGATGTCCAGACCCAATGTGGACCCATGGAGGTCTTTGCTGCCATCCCAGAGCAGTTTGATCCTCCCAGCAAGAGAATCCAAGGTGACTTGGCCCCAGGACACAAGGGATGGGGTGCAAGATGCCTTTTGCACGTGCTGGTGACCTTCACAGGTCCACATTTCCAAAGGGGTGGGCAGAGACAATATCCTTCAGAGGTGGTGTCCCAACTGGACACCTCCAGTCCAGGAGGACGTGTGTCAGAGGGTGCAAGGACCAGCTCCCCTTTGCCAAAATCCTCTCTCACTGGCTCAGCACTCCTTACCACCCTGGACCATCCCCTCTCCAAACTGTGGCATTTCAATAAAATAACTACAAGAAAGAAAAATCAGGAAGTGGTGGCAGTGCCTGGCTGGGTGTGAGGCATTCTGTGCATGTGGTGGAAGGTGAGGGTGCTGCCTGCTCACCCCCATCCCAGAAATCACAGGTCTGTGGGAATGCTGAAGCTGTGGGATGCTGAAGTCCCACTTCATACCAAGGACAGCAGCTGGTTGTGACCAGACTGGTTTGGTTTTATTTTGTGGTGGCTCTGCCTCTTTGCTCGGACTCTTTTCACTCCTTGTGACCATGGGACTCAACCAGGAGAGATGAGCCAAGCCCTGCTCTCCTTCCTCCTCCTCCTGCTGCGGGCAGGGCTTAAGTGGCTATTGAGCTCCAGGTCCTTGAGGAAGAATAAAATCTGGTTTGCTATTCCCTGTAGTACCTGAGCTGGCTCTTCAGCCCTGAGAGCAAGAGAAACAGCCTTTTGTCATGGAGTGTTTGTGGCTAAGAGGCAGGCAAACCCAAAGGGATTGGGGTTTTTGGGGATAATTATTGTTACTTAAGCCCTAAACTCCTGTTTGGATTTTAATTTTTGAATAATTCTTCTATTTCAGTGCCGATGCTCGTGCACGCTTAAAATTTATCAGTGGGAAGCTTGGTTGTTGAGTCTTCTGTGTCCCTTTCTGTTTAGCCTACATCAAAAAAATAGTTGGTTTTTTTTTTTTAATTGATTGATTAACAAGCAAAACCTTTTAAATTCAAAATGTTAACTCTTTAGTGCACTGCCTTGAAATAAAAATGCATTCAAGGGATGTATCTTTGCTACTGCAAAGAGACAGAAGTTTCTGGTGGTGTACCTGGAGTCTGGGGAAGTGAACAGGGAGCCACCGACATCAGGGTCATCATCTGCAGGTCCAGGGAGAGACAGAAATTTTTTTTTTTAAATTTCATTATATAGTTAATTAGTAGAGATTTTAAAAATCAAGAGAGTTTTTCTTATTCTACTGTCTAAAAAAAAAAAAAAACCTAAATGAAAGATACAAGGCTAAGATCTCCTGCCTGTAAAGTTTTGGAGGAAAAAGAAGGCAGAAATAATCAGCTTATTTCACTAGGTGCAGATAGGTGTTGCCAGTGTTAAATACATCAGCTTCAAATACAAACCATTCCAATTATCTTACTTTTCTTAATGAATCCAGTGCACTGAAGATTGCATTTAACAAAAACATTTTAATTAAATTCCAGTTCCCGTCCATGTATAGCTTTATGCCGATCATTTAATATGTTTTGGGGAATTATTAAATGAATATCTACAGTTTGTTTTATAAATAAAAAGTAAAAATGCTGGTGGAGTTTTTTTTTGTTAAAAGCATATGACTTGTAACCTTGGCTAATGGAAAATTTTACCAAACTTAAAGCAAAGGCTAAATTTAAAATTGCAGTCTTGCATGTTTTAGTGATTGCCAACAAATGAGAAGCTAAAAACTAGAATTGAAAAAAAAAACCAGGTTAATATATTTAATTTCAGTTTTCCCAAATGTTCCTGCAAACTCTTAATAACAACTTGTAGCTAAAATAGTCCTGGTTGAGGCAAATTCCTGCTGCCTGCATCTTGGAGCTGAGGCCCAGCAGCACATTCTTTCACTTGCATGCTTGAAAAAGAAAACAAAATCATAATTTATTTTTTTAGTCTTTTCCTTTTATGTTTACGGATGCCATGGGAAAACATTTCTCAGAAAGGACTGTGTGACCTCTCCTTTGCTGACTGTTTCTGTCCCTTCTGAGTGCCTTTTTAAATGACGTTCATGAAGACTTTCCCACTTTTTGCCATGGCTTCAATTGTTTTCTTCTTCCATGAGCTGGCTCCTGTATGCTGGGGCTGTTCTCGCTCATGCTGGGTCCCAAGACTGGGGAAACAAGCTGGATTTGGGGGAGCAGCTATCTACCCTTCCTGCTCCCCAAAATATTGGAATAAAGCTCTCCTAAGGTGTTGCTTTTCCATGAGGTCAGTCAAGGATTCAAGCTGGATTTGGGGGAACAGCTATCTACCCTTCCTGCTCCCCAAAATATTGGAATAAAGCTCTCCTAAGGTGTTGCTTTTCCATGAGGTCAGTCAAGGATTCAAGCTGGATTTGGGGGAACAGCTATCTACCCTTCCTGCTCCCCAAAATATTGGAATAAAGCTCTCCTAAGGTGTTGCTTTTCCATGAGGTCAGTCAAGGATTCAAGCTGGATTTGGGGGAACAGCTATCTACCCTTCCTGCTCCCCAAAATATTGGAATAAAGCTCTCCTGAGGTGTTGCTTTTCCATGGGGTCAGTCAAGGATTCAGCTGCTGGGTGTCTTTGCCATGTTTTGTAGCACCTCAACTCCGTTTGAAAAATGTGTTTAAAGACAGATTCACCAGTAGAAGTTGAGTGAGGATAATTCTCTGCTGCTCTCTGTTCTGCAGTCCTGATGTGCTGTCGGAAGGAAAGACAGTGTTAAGAACTGGAAGGTATTTCCAGGAAAAAAACAAAAGGTTTCCTTCTCCCCACCATGGCACATGTGGGAAGCCTCCAGCCAGTGCAGACTGCAGAGTGTGGGGCTCCAGGCAGGGTGGCTGAGCCCAAAGGCTCTGTGGTTCCTTCTTGTCCAGCAGGGCTTCACTGCAGGAAATATTTGCATTGTCAGTGCCAGGCCTGGTGTTTGATATTGGTGAGACAAGTGACTACGTGCCCTGAAAATCTTAACTTCCACAGAAGAAATGGCCTCTTCCTCTTGTTCCCTCTGTCTCCACACTGGTCACTGGGTTGCTGAGCTCTTGCTGGACTCATGGGAGGTCTCCTTTAGCTCTTAAATTAACCTTCTTCCACAAAATACTCTGTCCTAACCACAAGAATTCTCTCTGTGCCTGTAATTAAGGCAGCCATTATCTTCTGGCCCCCTAATGTCCTGCTTCCTGATGCAACATGTCACCAACATCTTCAGTTGTAGATTGCACTGTGCTCCTTTGCAATTTTTTTCATGATTTTTAGAGAATCACAGAATCCCAGGATGGTTTGGGTTGGAAAGGATCTTAAAGCTCATCCCATTCCAACCCCCTGCCATGGGTAGGGACACCTTTCACTTGACCAGGCTGCTCCAGTCCCCATCCAACCTGGCATGGAGCACTTCCAGGGATGGGGAAAAAAAAAATTCTTGGCTTTAGGCTTCTTGTCCTCAGTTTCAAAGCTCTGTCCCATCCCTTTGCTTTTCCAGTTTTTCCCATCTCTGTTTTACTCTCGTTTTTGTGCCTTTTCTGGAGAGTTCTTTCATCTCACTCTGCCTTCCATCACTGAACACCCATCAGTGTCTTTTCCACCTTGAGGTTTGTCTTTGGTCCAAAGTGGTGTAGGTGGCTGAGCTGTCCATGCCTGAGGTTTTTTGTCACCTCCTTGGACAGTGTGTCATTTGAGGTCATCTTGGCTTTGAGGCAGGAGAGATTGTCACTCTGTGCTGGAGAATTCCAAGAGGCTGTAGAGGCAGAGGAGCATGGAGACCCTCATGTTGTTCAAAATGAGCTGTGTAACCATGTTACCCCAGCTGCAGGGCAGGATTGATTTAATTTTACCCCAAATCATGCTGACAATTGCCTGGGATTCATTTCCACTTGTCCTGCTGGTGCTGCTTTACACTGTGGGTTGTTGCATCTCTTCTGCCCGGTGCTCTTCATCCTCCTCTGGAGATACCTGCTCTGATTGCTTCCACTTCTGAGAGTTTCCCTCTGAATCAGCAAACTCACAAATCCATCATTTCCATTGCTGATAGCAGAACCTGCAGAAAAACTCTTGGACTCCAGCTTGCACTTCCCAAAGCTGTTTTCTTGATGTTCTTCAAAAATGCTGTTGTCTTGATGTTTCCATTTGTTTTTGTTTTTGTTTTTTTGACATCTGTGGTACTTAGAGGAGCTTAGTGCTCCATGCATGAAATGGGCTGTCACAGAGTGGGCTCAGCAGCCTGGCTTTCCCATAAATTTCCTGAGAAATTTGTTCAGCCTGGAGAAGATTCCAGGACCTTAGAGCCCCTTCCAAAACCTAAAAGAGCTCCAAGGGTGATGAGGAGAGACTTGGACATGGGCCTGGAGTGACAGGACAAGGGGGAATGGCTTCCCACTGCCAGAGGGCAGGGTTAGGTGGGATATTGGAGGGAATTCTTCCCTGTGAGGGTGGGGAGGCCCTGGCACAGGGTGCCCAGAGAAGCTGTGGCTGCCCCTGGATCCCTGGAAGTGTTCCAGGGCAGGAAGCAGCCTGGGATAGTGGAAGGTGTCCCTGCCCATGGATTAGGTTGGAAGAGGATGATTTTTAAAATTTCCTTCCAAGCTGAGCCATTCTGTGATTGTTTTTATGGTTCTGTGGACAGACAGGTCTGTGGGCTGTGCTGAGTTGGTGCTCCTGACCCTGCTCTGCTGGAGCTGAGGTGTCCTCTGTCCCACATAGCTGGGAGAAGTCTTTAAGCTTTGGGTTGGGTGGTTTTTGCTTAAGCCTTGTTTCATAAAACTCGACTCGTGGGTTTGAGGCTTTTTGTCAAGAGAATGGGATTTCTTTCATCTCATTTGAACTCTCATGATATGTTTGAATCTTTCCTGGGAAAGACAAGGAGAATTGGTGAATGCTTGGGACATTTGCCTAAAATGCTGCTTTTCTGAAGATTTTTGGAAAAGTTGTTTCACCTTTTTTTACCTTGTTTCCCTGCAAGAATTTCAAAGGGAGTTATGGAGTTGTTTCTTTATAAGTTTGGACTCTTTAAATGGTTTAGTCAAAACAGGAACATTATGAAGTGGATTTGTGTATTGGGGATATGTTGGTTTTTAATTATTCATGGTCCTGCTGCCCTTACCTGGTATTTTTCTTCAAGTTTTTTCCCAATTCTGTTGATTTTTTGACACTTCTTCCCACAGTCTTGATGTTGAACTCGCTGTCACCTTGAGCTTGGCCTGGAACACCTCAGAATTGTTTCCTTTTTTCCCCAGTGTTAACTCCATACTTCTCACCCTTTGGCTACATCCTGCAGGTGCAGATCTCAAAATAGAGATAGATAAAAATCATTAGTCCTATTTTCCAGATACCTTCAGATACTCTGGCAAACCAAGAAGAGGAGCCCTTGTAGAGAGGGCTCTATCAGGAGCTTCCTCATCTCATGTGGAAATCCCACATGTAGCTTGATAAAGAGGTTGGGTAGTTTATTTTTTTTTTTTTTGGCTTAAACCTGCTAGAATTGTTAGGATTAAGTGGAACTGTGCATGTCTGGGGTGGAATTAGAAAAATACCCAATTTTTGGTGGAGACTAGCTGAGTCTTACAGTGGAATGGTGAATTTCTGGAGTGTAGCTTTGACCACGGCCACAGCTATTTGTGTTTTTGGGTATAAAGCTTGGTTGAGCATGTTGTGATGCCCTACATTGTGTCTTTTCAGGGTGACTTCCTAAAGGGGAGAGCTTCCAGACAGGCAGAGCCAGAGCTGCTCCCAGTGAGGTTGGGTGGGAAGAGCCACTGTGGTGGAATGGGTTTCCTGAATTCCACCTCGTGGGCTCCCTGTGCTGGGCAGGCAGCTCCATGGGGAATGTGCCATAATCCCATCTGGGAATCACAGAGATGGCCAGCTTTGGGCTCACAGCCATCCCAGCAGTGGGTGCTTCACCCTCTCCCTCCCTCTTGTGGAGCTGGCACCCATTTCCCACTCTCCTGACCTCTCCCTGCTGGGACTTCCTGGGTGCTGCAATCCCCAGGAAACCAAAAAGCCCCCATGAGAGCCCTGCCAATGCTGTCCATCCTGAATAGCTCTAATCCACTCTTAATTCAGCTCCTGGATGAATTGAAGGCTGCACCCTTGCTGGCATCTCTTCCAGAGTATCCCATTAAAGCCATGACTCCCTGGCTCCGTGCACCCTCTGGGCCTTCCCTCATCAGGATTTCTGAAGCAAATTCAGTCCTGGAAGTTTTCATGGCAGATTCTTTGGTGTTGGGTGGCTGGCAAACAGGCTCTGCTCTTCCCAATGGCAATCCTTAGCAGAGAAATTATTAGGGAGATCTTAACCATATAATGTTTTGGCAGGGTGCTGGGTGGCACTCGTTGCTGCTGCAGCAGTATGTTTTTTAAAAAAAAAAAATTAAAAATAGAAGGACAATAAAATAGGCTTTTTTTTTTTTTGTTGGAAAAGAAGATTTCATGTTATCTGTGTTTGCAGGCTTTCTGGCTCATATGCTGGAGGAATCCTTGCTGCGGGGGTGTTTTCATTTTCTCGTCTAACATGGCAGTGGTCCATCACGGCGGAGGTTTTCAGCTTAAACAATCTGTTTGTGGGGCTGCTGATGGCTCTCACTGCTCATTTTGAGGAGGCATCCACTGCAAAAGAGAGATCAAAGGTAAAACATCTCAAGCAAAGTGAATAGTTCTTTATTTTTTTCGTAATCGGTTATCATCTGTTTGTTTAATTTCCTGTTTGTTTACTGCTGATTTGGTTTTGTTTAAATAAAAAGGCCAAGTTTTGGGTCTTGCTTCAGCACCTGTGCTGGGTGGGGTCCATCCCTGACCCACCTGGATGTTCAAAAGTAACAAACATTGAAAAAACCCTGCCCTCTTTGCTTAAGGATTGAGTTGGGACCTGTTGGATGCTTTGGGATTGATTTATTTAATACAGGATGGAAGCAGGAAAACCCAACTCATTTCAATCTAAATATTTTCGTTCATCCTGCTTCAAAGGCACAAACTAGGCTGTGAGTGTTCAAGGTTTTGTTTCAAGAATTGGTAATTTTCTTCGGGGTAAATGGATATATTGTACAGAAAACTTCATCTAATCAGAAACCAGGTTCCAACTCAAAAAACGGGAATGAGCAAATTTTCAATCAGTTTTTCTTTTGAAATTAAATGTCCCCCTAAAATAATGGCATTGTTAAACACAGAGACTTTAAATTTCATGCTGTATTTTCTACTTTATAAGCAGACTAGTCAGCCAAATGATATTTTTGCTCAGCAGTCTTGTTCTTTCTACTGTTGTTTGCCCGAGCATCTGATCTCTTTTCCTCCGACAGGCTTGCCTGCTGTGACTCCTGTAAATTGTGTGAATAAAGGGATTTTTGTCGGGCTAGGCTAGAATTTCAGGAGTCTGCAGTGGTAGTTTACACAGCTTCATGAGTTCTCAAATAACATGTTTTATCAATGGCTACAGAGACCTTGTTTCACCACTGGATTTTTTTTTTTTTGTAATTATTATTTTCTAATGAGCAGCGTCCCAAGATCCCCACAACCTGAACTCCACAGACATGGAGCTGGGCATTTTCCAACCTTCTCCCATGTTTCACATGCCTGGCTTCCAATGGGATTTTCAAAATTAGATTTTCAGAAGCAGTTAAGGAGCTTGTTCCAATGGTTTTTTGAGTGTCTGGCATCCCACGCCTGGAAGAAGCCAGGCTGCCAACAGCAAGCTTGCAGTGCTTTTCATAAATCAGATGGTCATACAGACATCATGTTGGAGTTCATCCATGTACTTAAAAAATGACTGAGGTGGTTCTGAGCCCTGCCAGGCAGCTCTGGGACCCACAAAGGTTTTTCTGAACTTATGGCAAGGTGCTTCCATGGTAGGGCAGTGTCCAGCGTGGAATGCTGAGCAGTTAATTAAAAATTACAAGGTGATCCCATCACTACACAAAGGCAAGTGTTTGCATCTCACACACTACCCTCACCAGGGGCTGAAATAAGCTGGGGAGGTTATGCTGGATATCAGGAAAAGGTTCTTTCCCCAGAGGGTGGTTGGGCACTGGAACAGGTTTGAGGTTTTAGAATTATGAGGGGTGTTACCTTTAATTCCCTTGGCTTAGGAAGTTCG
The DNA here is from genome assembly GCA_013397555.1 of Urocynchramus pylzowi. Taxonomy (NCBI): domain Eukaryota; kingdom Metazoa; phylum Chordata; class Aves; order Passeriformes; family Fringillidae; genus Urocynchramus; species Urocynchramus pylzowi. The sequence continues at coordinate 60,850 of VZRH01007656.1, forward strand.
TGCAGCCCTGACTTTAGCCCTCTGTGTCTAACAAAGAGGAAAAAAATCATTCCTGTTAGAAAAAAATCAGATTTCTGTAGATAATGGCTTTATTTTAGGACATTTCTGAAAACTCATTCAGAGTGAACTTCTGGGCAGCCTCCCCTTTGCACCTGGGTTCAGGAACTGGACTCATCACATCATTGTGATGTGATGATGCTGCACAGGATCTCTGTGTGCATAGAGGCATGGCTGTTCAGCTGGACACTTCTTAAAGAATGTTTTCTGTTAAACAGTTGGAATCTTCCTGTAACAAATAAAAGAATCCCCTGAGTTCTGTGTTACACCTGACCAGTGCTCACTGGTGTATTTGCCTTTCTCTTGTAAGGATGCTGTGCTGAATCTTTTTGATCTCTGGATGTTTTTGCAAACTTGTAAGTAGTAATTGTGAATTTTTTTTTTTCTCCTCTCAGATCTCTAAATTGGGTGCCTTTTGCTGTGGGCTCAGTCTGTGCAATCAGCACACCATAGTGCTTTATGTTGCCTGTGTTGTGCCCTGGGTTCTCTCACGGCTTTTCAGAAAGAGGGTAAGTATTTACAGACATTTACAGACCCACACCTCTGTTTTTCTAAGGCTGGCATAAATTCTTCTCCCCCAGAACTTGTGCCACTTCTAAGTTGGTGTGTGTGATTAATCATAACCCACTAAAGTTACAGTCTGACACCACAGCCACTGATCTCAAGGGGGTCTGATTTAAAGAGGGTCTACAAGAAAGCTTTTGACAAGAGCATGTAGTGATAGGACAAGAGGCTTTAAACTGATAGAGGGTGGTGTAAGATTTAGATATTAGGAAGAAATTCTTCCCTGAGAGAGTGGGGAGGCCCTGGCACAGGGTGCCCAGAGAAGCTGTGGCTGCCCCTGGATCCCTGGAAGTGTCCAGGGCCAGGTTGGACAGGGCTTGGAGCAGCCTGGGATAATGGAAGGTGTCCCTGCCCATGGCAGGGGGTTAAAACAAGATGATCTCTAAGTTCCCTTCCAACCCAAACCATTCTGTGGTTCTGTGATCAGTTTAGGTCTTTGCTCCTGCTGGTGATCTGTGACCCCCTTGTGTCCCCTGGCACAGGAGCGCTCTGCCCCAGCTGCTTGCAAATACCCTGTGAGCTAAAATTATACTTGGAACTAAAAACTCAGATTTCCCCAAGCCATAGCTCCCCTGGAGATGAGTTTCTGTGTGTTGGCTCCCTGGTGGAAACCAGCAGAAGCCACATCCACCCTGTGTGGTTCTCAGTAGTGGCACGGGGCATAACTAAGCCTGTGTGAAGCACATGAGCTGCAAGAAATGTGATGCAACTCAGACAAGCTGGATCCAAAATCTCTCCAGCATCCCCAGCAACCCCCTTTTCTGGCCATATATTTCCATTAACACAATCAATAATCATTTCTGCAATATATTTGTGTTCTTTAAACAGTTGGTTTTGGGGTTTTTTGAGCGGAGAGGTCCAGAGAGACCTCTATGATTTCCAGCAAAGGCAATGCTGTGCCAATATGATAATCCTGGGAAATATTTGGACAGCCCAGTAGTGCCTGCTGCAGGAAACCACTGAATTAGATGGAAATGGATGGAAAACTGCCTTTTTCAAGTACAAATGAGCCACCTTTCTTCTGGAGGAGCTCTGACCACCATCATAATCGAGCTTCTTTCTCTGCTCCCTGGATCATCACTCCCAGTAACCCCAAATGCTGAGGAAGTGCTTTGATTGACAGGGCAGTGGCTAAGGACAAAGCAAGCGTGCAATATTCTAGGGTGGGATTTTCCAAAGCACTTAAAGGAGTTAGGCACAGAAGTCCCTTTGAAAGTCTTGTCTCCCTGACCCCTTAGGCAGTCTCGAAAATCCCACCCCAAAAGTTGGCCTATCCAATTTAGCCAGCGTAATCACGATCAAGTAAATGGCAAAACTGACTCCTGATGATGGTGATGATGTGTGCAGTTGTACTAGAGCAGCATTTATGTGGGGTTTTTTTTTTTTTTTTTTGCCAGATGGAAAACCAGCCAACTCTTAATCGCTGCAAAGTGGGTTATCTCAGCCTTGCAGTGCTTCAGCCATCTATGCATGTCATGCCATGATTTAAATGTGAAAGATGCAATGAGTATGATACTCATGAGTCCTAGCTAATATTATTTGCTTCACTTAAATTTCACCCTGCCATGCAAAGGAGATCAGTTTGATGCAGTTTCCTAGTAATCCACAAAATCGTAAGGTTTAACATAGCATTTTGTAGGGACTTACTATAAATTGAGAGATCAGCTCTGTGTAAATATATTTGATGTTTTTTCTTTATCTGTTCTTGAAGTTCCAGCGTGATTAAACTAAAATAAACATTGTTATGCAATATGACATATTTTGGTGCAGGAATTGTCCCTAGGCCATTTGCTGAAGTTGGGTTTATGCTTCTTGGCTGGTTTGCTGCCTTATCTCTATCTGCCGGCTTCGTCCTACCTCAACCGAGCCCGCTGGACATGGGGAGACCAGACGACTTTTCAAGGATTTTTGACCCACTTTCTGAGGGAAGAATATGGGACATTCAATCTGGTAAAGAAGGGTCACTTCCTAAATTGCTTCCTCTTCACTTATGCAACAGCAGGAATGTTCTATTTGTGACGATTAAGGGCTCGCGGGGAAGGAAATTGAAAATGTTTCATTTTTTAAGCATTCATTTAGGATTTCGACCTCCTGACCTGTCAGGTTTTCTGGGACTGGGTCACATGGCTGGGAAAGCAAAGAGATATTTCTCATTGCCTTATGGGGTGAGCCATATTATTTCCTGGGAGCTGTGTGACTGTCTTATCCGTGTAGGAGCCCAAAGAACAAACTGTGCCAGAGGGAGTCGGTGACATCAATTTTGTGGTGTTTTTAAGATGAATCTTGTCTTATTTTTCTATTTTTAACTCAGACATTTAAAGAGGCCACAAGCAGTTTTCATTTAAAAGCTATTCCTCTTTAATTTACTGATGTTGAATTTAAGTGAGTGGTTGGTTTGAGGGTTCTAAATTATTCCTCTTAACTTACTAATGTTGAATTTAAGTGAATGGCTTGTTTGAGGGCTCTCAGGAACCTCTGACTTGAGCTATTGAGGTCTCAGCTCTTGCCAAGAGAGGGAAGAATCCGTGGTTCCTTTCAGAGTGTAGGGTTTGCATCTGCCTCCTCCAGCCCTGACTTGGATGTTGGGCTCTGGCCACCCAGGGAAATCACCAGCCCATCACCCCAGAGTCTGTCCTGCTTCAAAGTTTTCAGGCCAGTGGGCTGGGAAATCACACCACTGGGAAGAAAACAATAAAAAGGTGTGGTCTACATGTTCTGTCACTCCCTGGAGTCCTGGAGCCCCACATCCTCAGAAATCACCCCTCACATGCAGCCAGCGTGACGCAGCATCACTGTCACTGAGCCATTCCACCCTTCTCAGAGACCTGTGTGGCTGTAGGATGTGTGTCAAAAGACATGATAATTCCTGCTGCTGCCACTAAATCTGCCCAAAAACTCCTACAGAGATCAGGTCCAGCCTCTGAAGGACTTGTGAGACTTCCCCTGTTGTCCTGTTCTCAGCTGTCTCCTGAGAATCAGCCTCTACTGGGCAGAGCAATACCAAGGCATGCAAATCCCTTAACTCCTCTCTCCATCAAATGTGATGAATTCAAGTTGATGTTCAGGAGGCTTAGGGATGGACTGTGTGTAATCCTGCACCACAAATCACATTTAGGATGAACTTGTCTGAAGCAGGAGCAATAAATACTGCAAAATCCAAACGTTTGGTCTCGGTGCCAGTTGGGATAATGCCAGAGCACTGCTGGATGGACAGACAGCTTTTACATCCCATAGCTCTGTTTTAAGGGCAGGCAGGGTCAAAAAAAAAAAAAAGCCCAGAAAATATTTTGGAGAGGGTTCCATCCATGTAAGTCATGGATCAGAAATGTCATCTCTGTGATGGACGTGTCCAGGGCCATCAGCTGCCAGCAAGGAGGGGTTTCAGGAGCTGTGAGCTGGCTCTTCATCCTCTAACACTTATTTTTTAATCAAATCCTGGATGCAATTAGCTATTCCATTTTTATTGAGATTAAATATTCCTTCCAGACCTCCTGAATCTGTTTACCTTATCTTTAATCTGGTAGCCACCACTTTTCCAACAAGCAGCAATGAAGGTAATTCCTCCCCTCCACACAGCATGTCTTTTTCTCAGACATGTGCTATGGATTGCAGGTCTCTGCAATAAAAATGCTCATTATCTCATAAAGATTTTGTACAGCTCTGCATTTCTCAGGACAGAGGAGACAGGGGCAAGTCTGGTAAGCAAGGAGGAATTGAGCTTGTCTCAGGCTGTGGGGAGATGTAGCAGAAAATAATTGCACCATGAAGATACAGAACATGGCCTCAAGTTGTGGCAGGAAAGGTTTAGGTTGGATATTAGGGGAAAAAAAATTCACAGAAAGAATGGTCATGAATTGGAATAGGCTGCCCAGGGCAGTGTTGGAATCCCCATCCCTGAAGGGATTTGGAAGATGTGTGGATGTGGCACTTGGGCACAGGGTTAGTGGTGGGCTGGGCAGTGCTGGGGGAATGGTTGGACTCCATGACCTCAGAGGGCTTTTCCATCCCAAATGACTCCAAGATAGAGCAGAGATCATGGTTAAACCATATCTGTCTATGACCATATCATATTAGACATGCTCTAATCACAGGATGATGAGCTGTCAGCACCTTGAAGAAATGCTTATCCAGGGGGTAAATCCTTCAGTGGCAACACCTAAAACAGGAATGTGGGAGAACACCTTGCAGTGAAGGTTTGAGCAGAGGTTGCTGCCTTTGTTGCAAACAGAAAATGAGAAGATTTTCCTTGCCCTAGTCATACCTAATCAGTGTGTGGGTTCCTCAGGGGTTTCCTTTGTTTTTATTTCAGGCCAAGTCCGAGACAGGATCCAGTATGGGAGAGATGCTGCTGTGAGTAACACCTTGGCTGTGCCTTTCACCTGCCCAGTCCTTTGGGCCAGAGTGGCTCCTGTCCTTCCTTTCCTCACCCTGTCCAGAGCTGGGGCCATCTGTGTCCAGCACAGGGACAGCATTCCTGCCCTCTGTGTTCCCCACTGAAGGAAAAACACTGAATCCCCCATCCCAGTGGTTTTCCCTTCAGAATCCTGTCATGTTACCCACCCTTGTCCCATTTCTGGTAGACTTAATCCCAGCAGAATGGGAATATATTCTGGGTTGCTTATTCCCTGTTTCTCCTGACACTTTAATTGAGTGCAAGGGGTGATTTGGGGGTGACAAATCCACACTTTAATTTCTCCACAGTTTCCAGCTGGCACAGATGAAGTCAGAGCTCTCCCTTCCTGTCCTTGCCCTGGCACTGGTGGCCTGTGTGAGCACAGCACTGCTGTAAGTTGAACAATATTTGCTTCAATGTACATTTTTTGCACATTTTTCTTACTGCCTGCATGGGCAGCTTGCTTTGCCTTCTGCTTGCTGCTGCAGGAATTGCAGCAATTGGCTGTGGTCATCAATTATTAAGGGCAAAATATCCCTTACTCCTGGTTTACCCTGTGGCTTGGGAGATGGGAAACTTAAAACTCCTGATGTCCTGATGGCTTTGTGCTTTGAAAACAGAAGTTTCATAAATGGAAAAGGTAAAGAAAGACTCATCAGCTCCTTGTCTTAAATGCATTTAAGTATGCAAGGAGTTCAAGCACATAGGATTTTTGCTTCGTTTTTCATCATGTCTCAGGACTGATACATTGGTTTTTTTATAGGAAAAAGCAGCAGAAATCACCTGTGATCTGGCTCTTCACTGGAATGCTCTGCCTTTATTCCCTTTTCTTTGCTTGGAGAGCAAATTTGGATGTTACAAAGCCTCTGTTTCTAGGCGTGGTAAGCTGCACTCCCAAAGTTGCTCTGGCATGTTAATTTTTGAGAGAAACATTCAAAACCTTGAAACCACCTGACCAGCAGCAGGCAGTTGTCTTGAAACTGCAGAAGGTGCCAAAATACAGCTCCAAGGCCAGGTTGGATGGGGCTTGGAGCAACCTGGTCTAGTGGAAGGTGTGGGATGGGGGGGTGGAATGGGATGATCTTGGTGGTCCCTTCCAACCCAACCCCAATTCTGGGATTCTCTCTCCTAGGTGGAGAGGTTCTGGCTGCAGAGCAGTGCTGTGGTGGCTGTGCTGGCAGGGCTGGGGCTGGCCACACTGGCCAGCCTTGGGAGGGGCACTGTGCTGGAGGGCACCTGGCTGCTGCCATGCCTGGAGTGGCTTCCTGCTCTTGCCCTCGTGGCTTCTCAGCTTTGGGTGAATTACAGGTGAGAATTTCCCCTGGTGCCACCTCACAGGGTGAGCTGGGGGTGCTGCTGGGGTTTATGGCCCTGGCTGGGAGTGGGAAGGGCTCTTTTCACAGCCCACCTAAGCTTGCATGGTCACAGCCTGCAGGACTCCCTGCTTTGATCTCCTCAGAGTCACCAACTCCAGGCTGTGAATGGGATGTCACGGAGGGTGAGGGAAAAAAAAAACCTCTGTAGATATGTAAACTTCTAAAAAACCCTTGTAAATCTGTGCTTTTTCTCCTAAGGAGGTTTGCAGAATTCATGTGGCCCAAACTTCTCTGGCTTTTCTTCATGCTACCTTGTGCCCTGAAGTTTTTTCTGATTTTTTCCCCATTTCTGAAGATTTAAATCTGTAGTTTGGGGCTTCCCTATCCCATAACCCATGCAGTCATTTGGATAGGAATCAGTGTCCTGGTAGGGATGCTCAGGTACAGGCTGACCAAGGAAGTGTAGACTTCATCCTCAGGAATCCTTTTTTTGGCAACCTTTTCCAAAGGCTTGTCCATAGATAGCCAATCATGGCTCCTGTCCTCAAGTGTCATCTGAATCCATATCTGGAGCATGTGGACACAACTTTAATGAAAAGGATCCAATCTCAGATCATGTAAACCAACTTCTGCCTGATACTATAAAAACTTGGGGTTTTCAATCTTAATGGAAACATTAAAGGATAAGGAGGATTTCAAATACTCTACAGAGCCATCATTGTACTGGCACTTCCAGCACCAACTAATAAGTTTTTAGATTTAGCCCAAAAAGAAATCAGAATTAAGGTGAAAGTGTGCAGTTAGTTTGTATTTTGGCAAAACTGTAGTGGCTGGTGCTTTCTGAGGGCCTGTGCTTTAAATGCTTTGTTTCTGTATCTCATTTTCTCTGGAAATGGGGATATTAAGTTGTTGTAGGGATTAAGTTGTTGACACTCCATCCCTGGAAGTTCAAGGCCAGGTTGGATGGGGTTGGAGCAATCTGAGATAGTGGAAGGTGTCCCTGCCCATGGCAGGGGGGTGGAGTGAGATGTTCTTTAAAGTCCTTTCCAACTCAAACTTTCAGTGACTCTGTGATGTTTCCAGCCTGACCAGGGTGGATTTCCCCTGTGGGTGCCCTTTGCATAAAATTGTTCTGAATTTCTGCAAAGCCATGCAAATACCTGGTTTTAAGAGTCTGTTTTTCATTTTTTCTCTTCAGCACTTGTGATCTGAGCAACAACTACGTTGTTGATAAGTTTGCAAGGAACGTGCTGTCCTCCATGCCAACAGGGGCAGTGATCCTGCTAAGGGGAGACTTGCCTGGGAATTCTCTTCGTTACCTTCATTATTGTGAGGGGGTGAGGCCAGATATCACCTTAGTGGACCAGGAGGTATGTTCAGAAAGTGCTGTTTAGAAAGGCAGATTTAAGCATAAGCTGCAAAAGTTCCGTTGTTCTTTTGTCTCCTTGAGAGGGTCTCTTAAAACTCATGATGTGGTAATAAATAAAATTGATTTTTTTTTTAAAGAGTTGTGGGTAACCCTGGGATGGAGTGTGGTGTGCACATCCCTTTTTCACTGAGAAATGGGAAAAGGAAAACAAAATAGTTACAAGGTGGGTCACCCACACTTCTCCTGCCACATCATCCTCACTCCTGGCTTTGCAACTTGTTGGCAAACCCCAAACCCAATTCCTGGTGTGTAACCAAACCAAATCCCTGTTGTGTGTCTTACCAGCAGTGGCTGTTTTGTGGTGGAGTGAGGACCACGTGCCTCTGATCAGAAGGCCTGGTGACCCAGTCTGGTGCTGTGGTGTGACCATGGTGACCCAGTCTGACATTGGTGACCCAGTCTGGTGCTGTGATCTGGCCGTGGTGACCCAGTCTGGCCATGGTGACTCTGTCTGGTGCTGTGATCTGGCCATGGTGACCCAGTCTGGCCATGGTGACCCAGTTTGACCATGGTGCCCCAGTCTGGTGCTGATTTAACCATGGTGACCCTTCCTGGTGCTGTGATGTGACCATGGNTTCCTGGTGCTGTGATGTGACCATGGTGACTCTGTCTGGTGCTGTGATCTGGCCATGGTGACCCAGTCTGGCCATGGTGACCCAGTTTGACCATGGTGACCCAGTCTGGTGCTGATTTAACCATGGTGACCCTTCCTGGTGCTGTGATGTGACCATGGTGACCCAGTTTGGCCATGGTGACCAGTCTGGCCATGGTGACCCATTCTGGTGCTGATTTGACCATGGTGACCCAGTCTGGTGCTCTGGTGTGACCATGGTTACCCAGTCTGGTGCTCTGGTGTGACCATGGTGACCCAGTCTGACATTGGTGACCCAGTCTGGCCATGGTGACCCAGTCTGGCCATGGTGACCCAGTCTGGTGCTGATTTGACCACGGTGACCCAGTCTGGCCATGGTGACCCAGTCTGG
>VZRH01007656.1:88687-117201 GCA_013397555.1 Urocynchramus pylzowi
TCTGGGGGGATTGGGTTGGTTTTTTTGGTTTTGTTTTTTTTTTTTGGTTTTTTTTTTTTTTTTTTTCTTAGCAGCCAGTGTTAATCCTGCAATTGGAAACCACAGTGGATAGAAGTACTGTGTAACTTGCTTCCAGAACAAATAAGGTACAGCAGCTAATTTTAGTTTTAGGTTTCAAGGAGGGGGAGAGGAAGGGGGTAAGGCAGCACCTTCCCTTTATGCTGTGAGACAGCCTTCAAGTGCGAAAGCAGAAATTCCCAAGCTGAGATCTGGTGAATGTAGAAAAGGTTCATTTTCAAAATTGCAACAGCCTGTACTTAGGTGATATTAGAAGACACCATGACAGTAAAGTAGTTTTATGCATAGCGGCTTAGCTAACATTTTGAGAACTAGTTTAGTGAAGCTATCAGGTTTAAAAATACCAAGCCACAAAGTTTTAATGAAACTATGCTTGGATCAAAGTACCATAAAGAGCATCCAAGAACTGCTTAAAAGATCCTTGAGTGGAAATTAGAATGGATCTTCAGGATTTATTCTGTAAAGCCTGTCTATTTTGACCTTTTTTCAGTCTCATATTAAGGCAGCTGAAAGTGTGTTTTGTTTGGCTAATGCTGGGGACTCGCTGGAGCTATTAGGTCTGTTAAACTGAGGCTGCCACTAAAGTTTTAGTATGCATTAATTGACTGATAAGGACTTGGGAATCAAATGGCTGAAGGAAAGGGCTATCATAGATTTCTTTTTTTCCCCCTCCTTCCTTTGCTTTATTTCTCTTTGCACTTCATTTACATCCTGAGCCCTATTGGTGATCCAGATTTGAATAAAGCCACAGCTTAAGCAGCGATTAGATCTCAATAGCTTGGATTTTCAATGAAATTGTGGCATCGTTTTTTTTTGTTTTTTTTTTTGCCACGCGTATTTAGCAGGAGGTGTGAAAATTGACACCTGGTGCAACTTTATCTTTGCAAACACTGCCTCGTTTTATGCACAGACGTCCCCACGTGCACAAAACATTTGCAGATGCGCATAGATAGACGTGTGTATAAAATCCTCCTGAAATTAGGGTATTAGTTGATAGGCCTTTGACTCTGTCAATGCCAGGGGTTAGTGGGAAACAAAGACAGGGCTAAGCAAAGCTTTGCAAGAATGGAGGGAGATAAGAAGACCTCCCCCTTCTCCAGGTTAATTTTTTAAGCATGTCATCCAAACATTCAAAGCAGTGATCCTGCAAACGCTATTAGAAGAAGAAAGCCATCAGGAATATATAATGCAGTAAGGGGGTTTTATTTTTTACATTCTGATGTTATTATCATTACTGTTATTATTATTGTTATTATTTGGAAGCAATATGTTTAAAGTTCACCTGCTAATCCTTAAGCTGTTGATACGACGATGTCAAAAATGATGGGATTTGGTGATTCTCATTATTGTTATGTATTGTTCTTCTCTAGCATTCCAAATTAATATTTATAAATGCCAGGAAAAGTAGTCTTTTTATAGACATGAGAGCTCCCCAACTCCATTTTTATTTTCTTTTTAACAAATAAACATTATATCCAATATAGATGATTGCATTTAGGAACGAAAATTATTTCCCAAGCAATCCATTTCATGCTGATTGGAGGTTTTTTAAACTTATTTTTCTGCCAGCAAGATGACAACCTGTAGATGTGATATCCCCTTACCACCATTCTCAACAAACTTTGTCCAAATTCAAATAAATGCTGATTGCAGTGAGCATGATCAATATATTGAAATGGGTCTGAGATTCTACCAAAAAGGCTTTTCAAGCACCAGTGAAATAAAACCAATGGCTGGGAAGGAATTCTGATTTTTGGTCATCTTCTCAATTTGAAGCCCTTCATTTCTAGGGCAGTTCTGTTTTTTCTCCAGTGTAATTTGTCCCAAGGACACAGCCCTGAGGACCAGCTCCATCCTGATGGGTACAATCACGGAATCATGGAATATCCAAAATTGGAAAGGACTCACAAGGATCATCAAAGGCCAACTCCTGGCCCAGCACAGGACACCCCAACAATCCCACCAACATGCCTGAGAGCATTGTTTATCAAGAGAGACTAATTATCCTTTGGCCTCTCTTAGCCAAAGGAGGGATTGTTATGCTGTTATTCCGAAGTGAGGAATGGGATTGCTGGCTGGGAGAGACACGAGCACACACGGCCTTGGTGAACAGTTTTGGACTTGTCTGGAAGTGCTGAGGGAAGGACATTCACTCCCTGCAGTGGGTTTACATAGCTATTTTTAACCAGTGCCTCCAATTCAGCAAGAAATTAAGAGGAAAAGGAAAAAAAAAAAAAGAAACTCCAATTCCTGCTGACCTGCACAGCTGGTTTATTTGGGGCTTTGTATCCAGTGGGGGAAAAAAATGTGTGCCCCAATTACCAGGCAAGCAACCCAGATCCAGACTGCTTATGAAACTAATTTCTGAAACATTTGCAATGAGAGCAGGACTACCTGGCCCAGCTTAAGAGAGATTCCCAAAATTACCAGCAGTGCATACAGAGGAAATATTCTGCAAAGGATGACCATCTTCAAGGTTGCATTGGGCTGGTGTAACTGTCCCAGCATCTGGAGGCTTTGTGGACACCTGTCCACCCCAACTTCATCTCTGCAGTGAAGGACATGATCTCATTCTTGAATCACTCTCTGTTTTTGGAGATAAATCTTTGCACGAGCTCCTTTGGGGCAATGCCTCAGTTTGAGACTGGGGACATCTGATGGGAACAGGAGCAGGGGACTGGTTTGAATTCAGGCAGGAATGGAGAGAAGAGATGGGCACAGCCAGGATGATTTATCCTGGCTTGATGTGTGCTGAAGGCAGCTGGTTGTGCAGACACTGATTGTGGGAGGGCTGAGGCTGCCGAGCTTTAATGGACCGTGCTGCTGCAAATACAGAGAGACAGGAACTGATGGAGAATATATTCAGGCTGGATATCAGAAGGGAGTTTGAGACTCTCAGACAACAGAGATTTGGGAATGGCCTTGGGGCAAATGCTCCAGTTCATTTGAAGCTGAGGCTTGTTCAGCCTGTGAAATGGGATTGTATGACTTGGTTGCTGGGGAATGTGACGGGAAGGACTTGGTGATTAAAGGGGGCCCTTCTTGTCCTCAAATGGGTTTTAGGATGTTTTAGTTTCCTCTTTGGTGCTGGAGGTGCTTCCCAGAAAGTCCTGGAGCTGCTGTCATGTTTTGATGACCATGGCAATTGACACTGCTTTTCAGGCTTCTGGCACATTCTGACAGACATGGATGAAGTGAGTGTGCCATGGCTGAAGAAATACCTCCTTGTAAGGGTTGGCACACTCTGCTTGTGGGATGAGGGGCTGTGGGTTTGGTACAATCAAACATTCCATCTTGACCTCTCAGTGGTCTGTGCTGCTTTCACGTCCTCAAAAGACATGAAACTGTCAATGATTCCCTTAAGCCCTTCCCTAGACCTGGGGTCTCTAATGTAACATCACATACACTGCAAAAGAACGTTTTTGGCACTTTGAGCACTTTAAATGTTGCATTTGAAGTAGCCAGTCCAGTGGCTGCCTATTCTGTTTTCTATAACACAAACTGGCACCTTGGCACTTGGTTGGAGAAAGGGAGCACACGACACAAGTCTGGATCATGAGTCTGGATTTGATAACTCAAACTGCTTGGTGCTCATTTTCTGCTGCAGTCTTGTAGGAAGATACTCATTCCTTTTTCCTCTCACCTGCTCCCCAGCCACTCACTTCAGGAGTCTTATAGACCTTTTGTTCCCTAAAGACTCTGGGTTTTCCCAGAGGTTTATATCCTACAGTCTATTATATACAGACACACAGATGCTCTAAACCAGAAATATTTATTTCTGAACTGGTTTCCCTCTTCTTTAGACATCTGTAAAATCAGTGCCACCAGTAGAAAGAATGCATCAGTCAATGTCAGGCAAGAAGATGAAGTGCACTGAAGATTTGAACAAAGTGGGACTGACCTCTAAAATGGGGCTGCTGTCAGTGTGAAATCAAAACTTTGGGTTGAATTCATCCCTGAAATGGTGAAACCCTCTCCAAGAACCTGGACAAAGTTATTTTTCCCGTGGATATTAACAAAAAATGATGTTCTTGGAAACAAAAATGATGTTCTGCCAGGCTACACACTCTTGGCAGCCACTGCAGGATCAGACAGGATCAGATCATCTATCCTCAGCTTTTCCCCATGTCAGGGACCCCCTTGCACCCCAAAACTTTGAGTGTCCTTGGGACAGATCTTCCACGTGTTACTGATGGCAGATGCAGCCAAACCTCCCCAGAAACCAGCAGCATCAGCAGGTGATTTGCTTCCCTGAGGGACCACAGCAAAGTCATTTCATGGCAGGAGATCCATTTCACCACCTCATTTCCAGAAAAGGAATTCTTTCCTTCACTCCAGCCTGCTCCTGGAACTTGCTCCCCAGCCCAGTCAGCAGCTTTGTGGCAGGTACTGCCCTTCTCCTCCTCCCTGCCCTGCAGCCTGTGCAGGGTGGTTGGTAGCACAGAAAGGACATCACAACTTACAAGCATTTCTCAGGAAATAGCTGAGGATCTCCTGCCAGGGTTTTTCTCCCAAGGGATACTTCTGCCACTGTTCTGCTAAGGGAGGATGTTGGAGCCCTGGTTGCTGAGAATTTTTGTCTTTCTGTGCTGACAGACTCTGACCCCCATGAGAACACTGCATGTGATCTGAGGCCTGGAGAAGGCTTCCAAAATTGAATGACAGCACTGGGATTGTGGGTGTGTAATTTGAATAGAAGTGTGCAATATCACATGGTGGAAAACTTACAGCTTAAAGTTTTAGAATACAGTAATATATATAAAACAAGACAGAAGTTTAGGGCAGAGGCTGGTCCTTCTTCCTCACCTTCTTCTCCATGGGTTTGGGTGGTTTTGTGTAATTGGATAAAAAAGTCCACATGGCGGCCATGGGTGGTTGGTTATTGGGTTAAAAGTGAAAATAATTGAGGTGTCATTTCTTAATTGGACAGTTTATCCTTAAAAGGCCTTGTAGAGAGAGAGATGGGGCTCCATTTTTAGTTTGTTAGAGTGAAGTGCTGCAGAACTCAGGGTTTGTGAGACTGTAACAGAGATAAGAACTAACAAACATCTGAGTCCCAACAAGAAATTCCGTCTTGCTCATTTAACCCCGACCTTAGCAGAAAAGAAACAAAGAATCCACAGGAGGAGTTCTGGAAGTCAGCCCAACCACCCTGCCATTGCTCCTGACAGGAGTGTTGCAAGGCTGAAGTGAAGGAGACGTGCAAAGGAAGGGGAAAGGAAGGTGAGGGATGGAGGGAGCTGATGTCCAGGCTGCTCAGCAGAAGGCTCATTCCCATCCAAGCAGGGCAGAGAGGAAGGGGAGGGCTTGGAAAGCCTTTCCCAGGAGGAAAGCTGATGCCTCCTTTGGACAACTTTCCTTCTTTCTTTCTGTGCTTATCATTTGTTCCGCCTATTCACGGGAGGGACTCAAGCAAAACACGGGGCTTTGTGTTCCTCCCCCGTGCCCTAACGAGGGGGGAGTTTCAGGGCTGCACTGGGGAGTGTGTGCTCACACACCATGGAGAGGGGACCTGCCCCACCAGGCCCAGCCTCCCACCAGAGCGGGGACAAGCAGAAAACTGGGAGATAAAAAAAGGAGGGAATTTTATGGCCAATCCGCACCTTCTAAAGTGGGAGTTTCTCAAAGATGTTTTTGGGGAATACTTTCTGCTTGTGGAGGTGCTGATAACCTGAGGCAGATCAAAGGCTCATGGATTCCTCTTTCATCAGAGGGCCTGTGCAGCATCTCCCAGGGATGCTCTGGACACATTTGTGCCTCACAGGGACTCAGTCCCCTTCAATCCTACAAATTTATGGCCAGCACGTCCATAAATCCTAAAGGCACAGATTGCCAGATGCAGGAAGCACAATTACATATTTATTGTCCTCTTTTCCTTGGCATCTCTGTCCAGGGTGGGGGGTTGGAATGAGATAATCTTTAAGGTCCCTTCCAGCCCAAACCTTTATAGGATTCTATCTGATTCTATGGTTCTGTAAATAGTGGCCAAAGTCATTGCTCTGGCCATCAGTTGCCTGACCCAGAACGGTTGCTTTTAAATATTTCAGGCCATCAGTCTAAGCAAATAAAGAGTTTGAAATCAGAATCACTCTGGGTGCAGGTAGAGTTGACAATTCCATACCAGGGCATCTTTAAAGTGTTCTACCAGAAGACCAGCATAGGGTTTTTTTCCCTGCCAGTGGCTCAGACTTGTGTGGGTTGGATGTTTGCCTTGCTCATTTTGCTCCTGCTGCTGACAATGGGCATTTCAAAGAAAACAATGATGATTTCTTGGAATAAAATGTGCTTGTAAAAAGGGAAAAAAAAAATCTCAGAGCCATTTGCTGAGCTTTTATCATTGCTCTTGGGAGCAGAAAGGAAATTGGCCGCGTGCTGCCTGTGAACAAAGTGCTTTTCACGCCCTCCTTGAAATCCACCCATGTTTGGCCAAGTTATCAGTCGAATGCATGTTCTTTAGAGGTTTGTTGAAATTTGGCTGCTTCATTTCTCTGAAGACACGGTCTGCCCAAGGCTGTTGAATGGGAAAGGGACTTTTTTCCCCAAAACGTGCCTGACTTAGCTCCCTGTGTTGATTGAGCACATCTAAGGGTAGCCAGTGAGTGAGTCAACAAGAGACCAACACTTTGTTCCATGAGAATAAACCACTCTCAAATTTCTTTTTATTTTTTTTTGTAATATAGATTTAAAAAATAAAAGGTATCTTGGATAAAATCTTCCTGATTACAAATCTGAAGATCTGTAATAGGTTATGAACAAACTTAAAATGAGTGATAAAGTTGCAATATTGAGCACTCAGTGGCTGAGGAGCTCTCAGAACTCATGCTGCCTCTGCAGGCTTAATTTGCCTTCCTACTGCCTATGGCTTATGATAATTTTTAATTACCCAATCACACGATATCTTTTCCCACAGGATCCTTGCTCCTTTGCCACACAGGATGGACAATGATCTCTTCACAGGTACCCAGTTGGTTTTTCTTCTCATGCTTATCCATCATGTTGTCCAAAGCCAGATGTAAATATGGAACTACTAATTAATAACATGTATATTTTAAATGGCAAAACACTTTTACTTCTCATTTATCCCATAATGTAAACAGGGCCCACCATGGAAGCAGGGAAGACAGGAGGCACCTGTAAAATCTGACTTTGACCAGTCTTAGCAACCATTTTTGCCTCCTTAATGCTGTTTGCCTTCAATAATTTAACTTTTTCTAAAACTGGAATGACAATACAGCACTATCTGTCTGGAAAAAGTCAACCTCTTTATTGCTTGAGAAGTGTTGCAATACAACGGTGATGGGGTCCTGTATAAACCAAGATAGGCAGCAAAACTCCATATTTAATACATGCCCAGCACACAAATAAAACGTGAAAAATGTTTCATTTTGGTCTTTAAGCAACAGAAGGAGCAGAGGAGGAGGTAGCAGGAAGCTTAGAATTGGAAAGTGATAGCTTTGGCAATGCAGTGCAATGATTGAAAATGACATCTTCCACACACCCAATTAAAATTCATACCTTTTAACCTCCACAGCCATCTGAGATCTGTATCATTAAGACTGATTCAACAAGATGCCTTGATATTCTAAATTATTTGTATGCCTGGTATTCCAAATAAACATTTGTGAAATTCATTTCAAAAGATGTTAACACTCGTGAAACCCATGTGCCCCAGAGGGATTATATAAATTTCCATGTCAAATATTTGAAGCAAAGCACTTGTACAGAAACAGTGTTTTTTGTGTTTTGATGCCTTTCATTTCCATAAACTAGATTACTTTCTGAAATTACTTTCACACAGAGAACAGTTTCTATTGAATTCCAGTCAGTGAGCTCCTTGGAGTGTGATGTGAATAAAATATGACTGGGTTATGTAGCTTCCAGGATGCATATGTATCTGTGCTGTGTAAGCAGGGAAAACCAAGTTTGGATTTTATCTTGAAGTGGGTTCATACACAGAGATTTACTGTCTTAAAGTAATTGCTAAACAACTCCTTCATTTATAGCCTAACAAGGAAGCTCTCTAGATTCCAGAATCCAGCCCTTCTACCTGGCTAACAATGACATGATCTCCCTCAGTAAGCAGAGATTTGCTGGCAGGCAGCAATTCCTGGCTGTCCGTGGCTCTTCAACAGAAAAGTTTTATCTGCTCCTTGCAAACACTGATTCTGCCAAAAATTCACACGCACACATACACACAAAAATAGATCTGAGCAAATATTGCCTCCATTGTGCTTGTTTTGCCAACCCTGTGAAATGATCTAATACCAGGTATTTAAACGGGAGATGGAAGGAAAAATTTTGCCCAGGGTGTAGGGGAGGGAAACAGCTGTGAGATTAAGTGTTTTTACATAAACTACACACACAATCTCCATTGTTATATAATATCCCCCACGCGGGTGTCTTAGGTCAGCTTCTGCAATTGCTTCTGGAGAAGAGGGTGAAATGCCAACTTTGGGGAAAATTCAGGGTTCAGCCCTGCATCCTGCAGCAAATTCTCTGAGTGCTCCTTGGTAAGAGCACAGCTAGAGCTGGGTGAGCCCCCTGGGCACCCTGGAGAAGCACCTTGCTGCCCAGATCTGCATTTTTGCAGCTGTTCAGAACCTGGGGGTCCCCCGTTTACATCAGAAGAAATTTCACATGTGGAAATGGAGGTGTCAGTTCACTGCAGCCAAGATTGAAGGCTGGGTCTGAGCTGTTCTCTCCTGCTGTGGCAGCTGTCCTTCTGCCCAAAAAACAGATGCCCACCCTGGCTGGGGTATGTAAAGACTCATTTCCAGCCCAGATAGCATTTGGTGTGCTTTGCCTCGTGGCAGTTCTGGGGTCAGATCCCCTAACCAAGGAAGAGATTCCCTTAGTTTAGCCTGGAAGTGCTGAATTGTTTTGGGTGGCTGTCAGGGGTGCAAATGCCATGGCTGAACTAAGCTTGATGCTTTCAGCTCCTGTGGATGTGGGCTCCTAGGAATGGAAATTTAATTTCAGCTGGTGAGAGGTGTGAGGGTTTTCATGTTTTTCTGTGGGGCTCAACCAGCAGTGTCCAGAGGGGATGAGGGAAGGAGTTCCAGGACAGGCAGAGATGTGGTGATGGGAGACACTGAACAAGTCACAGCTCTCCTGCAGCTGTGGTTCTCCTGAATGAAAGGACAGGCTGCTGGGTTTTCCCTCTTTTTATTTTATAGCCAATCAGAAACCTCCTGATGTCCTTGACAAAGTCAAAACTAGGGGGAGAATGTCTTTCTCTGTCCTTTAATTACTTTTATCCTTCTTTCTAGTGCCTTACTGTTCAGAGTGTATGGTCTCCAGGCCATCAGCATCTTATTTTCTCTTTTGTCACCTTCTATTTTCTATTCCCCCAAATTTCAACAGATCCTTGATAAGGAGAAGGGAAATGAGTTAATGCATCCCACAGCTGAAGTCAGCAGAATACACCATTCCTGGTTTTAGGATGTCTCACACATTTTGTTAAATGTGGCTTTTGTGTAGCAGAAAAACCCAGTAAGTGTTGAAGGAAAAGGAAAGGAAAAAGCTGAAACCAGTGATGCTGAAGTGGAGCCTCATAAAAATGTCCTAGAAGATTTCAGGTTTGATTCCCCTCTGAAGTGGCTGGTTCAAAGCAGTGCTGAGGATGCCCAAGGCCTGCCCCAGGCACAAGCCAAGGGGGTGTTACACCCACAGGGGGGAACAAGATGCCCATGGCTCTGCTGTGGCTGGCATGGGCAGAGGAGACTGAGGGAGGGTGAGAACAGCGAACAGGAGCAGGAAATCCAGCTCCCAGGTGTCTCCTGGCTCTGCTCCTCCTCCTGCTCCTCCCCATGGCTGCAGTCCTTTGGCTCTGGTAGCAAAACCTGTTTTGCCTGAGTGGCAGCAAAGCTCGAATTGCACGAGACACATCAGCCAGAATGTCACTGCCGGCTGTAGCTCGGGCAGGGCAGGTGGAGAGATGTGCCACTGCACCACCATTCCCTTGAGGAGACCAGGGGGAAGCCCCCTGCAGCCACCTGGGTTCTGTCCTTTTCAGGCTGCTGGAATTTTTTACCTCATCCCTGTCCAGAGCAAAAGACATCAGGACAAGTCCAGCTCTGCTCCCACTCGAACATCAGTCCACAACCTCTCCAGTAATCATCCCTCATTACCCAAGGCTGACAATGCAGGGAACAGAGTTGTGAAGTAGGAATACATTAAACACAGCCTCCCTACCTTTTCACAGATCCACCATTTTCCACTGGCACAGCTCACCTGAAGGAGCTGAAGAGAGAGAATTTTTTTCACTGGTTAGTGAAAGATAAAAAGCTGATTTCCAGCAATTGCCAAAGAACATCAAGCTAAGAAGTAAATAGGGTGAAAAGAAATGGGCTGCAATGTATGCTCAGTCTTTGGTGCATTTCTTTAATGCCAGTCTTTAGGGGCAGACTTTGCAAAAATCCCCAATTATTTTAGCTGGTTAATCTGGTCCAAAGTAGGCTGTTGGCCAGCCTATATGCTCTGCGTATGATCTGGCTTAGCTAATCTGATAAATTCCAGTTTATTCTCTGGGTAGGTCCTGCAAATCCAGGACTATTTTAATTAGAGAAGCCGGGCAGCGACAGTTTATTGGGCAGTGGAGGTAAATTCGCAAGTCCTTGGGTCAGTGCTTGCCAGAGCTGCAGGTCATTTGGGTTAACGAGTTGCCACTGCCCTAAATGATGGCTTTTCCTTCATCTCGCTGCTGCTAGGCTGCTTTTAGCCTGTTTTTACAGATGAGCAGGCCCCAGAATATTACTGGCTCCAGTCTTGGGCTGTGGTTCAAGCACAAAGCACTTTCTGCTCAGTCCTTCCTATTTCCCAGCCTCGGTTTTGCTGCTCCTCTTTGAACCTAAACACAAAATGAACATTGATTTCTAAGACAGAGGATTTGAATCTTTGGTTTTCCTCATGTTGCTCCTTTTGTAGTGGAGCCTGCTGAGATAAAGCTCCCAGGCTGTCAGTACTGTATCCTCCTTTCAGAGGAGAGTTGGACAAAGATCTGTGGTCAGGGGAGACAGGACAGACAGAAGAAACCTCTGGACCATGGTTCCAAGAGGAGAAAGGAGGCTGCAGAGTCACTGAGTGCATGACACGAGGCAGTACAGCTGGGATGCTCTGCCTTCAGCCACCCTCTCATCCTCATCACGGCGCAGGAGGATTCTGCTGCACACAATACAGCTCCACTTTTGCTGTCAAAGACAAACCATTTGTCATTATTTCTATCTGATGAAGTTCATGCCATCAAAATCGAGGACGAGGTGCACAGGACTTCCCAATTTCCAAGGCAGATCCTTTGTCGGAAAGCAAAAGCTTCTGTTCTTTTTCTTCAGAAGGATAAGTGAACTGTGCCTATACTGGGACAAGAGACCATAAATAAAGCTGAAATAATGGGAGATCACTCAAAAATTCTCCACGCTTTGGAAATATTTCCATTCACATTTGTAACGCTGAAGAAAGTGGAGTTTTATGTAAGAAACAGGCTGCAGAATAAGGACATTCCTATCTCTGCCCTAAACTTCCTGAAAAAAACCCCCTTCTTGGCTGGTCTTTGCCTCCTCTCCTGTGAACTGAAATTCCTCATCCTTTTCTCCATCAGAGCCACTTGTGAAAGGTTTTGATCTGTGTGTTCAAGGTGCTGGAAAAGATCAGGGGAATGCTTGAAGAGGTTTTGCAAAGAAAGGGAACCAAAACGCAGCCCAGAGCCTCAGATTCTGTAGGCACAGAGACCTTGTCCTTGTGTGAAGGATTTTAGTGGCTGGTGGGGGGGGACACTCTTAGCCCNTCTTAGCCCCACTGCCACCCCCAAGCTGGAAGCACTCACCACATGTCCCAGACTTCATTTTAAGGACAGCCCAAAGCGATCCCTGCCGGGCTTTGTTTTCCTCTCCTGACTTTGTCCCAGTGCTGGGGCATTTTGCTGATGTGCTGGAGGACAGGAACACCTTGATGGGCCCCATCTGTTCCAGCGAGGCCCGTCCAGCTGAAGGCTGGGGGGGTGCCCCGCGTGCAGCTTGGGAACGCGCCTCGCCTCAGCCGTGGTGAAGCAGTTGGCATCGCCCGAGCTCCCTGGCACCCCGAGGGGGGAAATCCTGAGGTAAATTCGAGTAGACGTGATGTTAGAACAGAACTAACCGTTAGGGCACGCCGGGGTCGCCAGGTCTCCCAGCAGGGACAGGTGCCTGCCACTCCGCGCCTGGCCGCCCGCCAAGGCCCGAGCGCCGGGCCCGGTGCCAGTCACGCTCGAAGAGCAGACACAGGGCTGGGCCCACCGCAGACAATGAGTGTTTCCTTCGCTCTCCCGCCTCTCCCAGCCCGGGTTTGTGCGTGGCTGGTGCCCAGGTTGCTATGTGGCATCTCCAGGGCCGGCAGCGAGGATGCCGTGACGCTGGCGGTGACCCTGCGTGGTGCCTGGAGAATATTCCGCTTGTCCCCCGCTGCTGACGGGGTGGGGGAGGCAGGAGGGGAGGGAAAACGGGCCTGCAGAGTCTGAGGTGATTTCTGGGGTGTGTGCAGCACGTCCAGGCTGGAATTTGCATATGTAAGTGTCCAGCTGTGCATCCCGACGCTCGCTGTGCATCCCGACGCTCACTGTGCACCAGCAAAGGCAGCCCTGTGCATGTTCAATCACTCCTGCCCCAGCTCATGGCTGCTGCTTCTGCTTGACTCTGAGTCCAAACATCATGGGAAGGGGCTGAAAATCCAGGTGGCACATCGAGTGGTAACTGGAAGCTTTTGCTCCAGCCCTGTATTTCCGAGGCTGTTTGTTTTCCATCTCCAGATATTAAGAATGTGGTTTCTAGCACCTTCTGTTTAGTGGAAAACACTGAATAATTTTTTGCCAGAAAACACAGATCATCCTTAAGAGCTCTGAAAGTCGTGCCCTGTGTGTTCAGAATGGTACAGGCAAAAAAAAAAAAAAAAAAAAAAGGCAAGTCTGTTCAAGTCACAAAGAAAAAAATGATTTTTTTCTCTTCACACCACCTCTTTTCCCCCTTCTCTGCTTTCCCTTCTCTCATCTGCTAAATGAGATGTTTCCACAGTTTCATTCAACACAGGATGGCAGTGGCAGAGCTTGGCAGCTCTGGGAGCAAATGACTTACAACCAAAGGACAGCTTGAAAGGCAAACACACGATTCACTGAACGTCTGGCAATCCGGAGCCTGTCAGTGACCCCTTCCAACTTGCAGCTAAGGAGCACTGGACAGTTCCTTAAATAAAATGCATTTTCCTTTAGCGTAGGAGCTGACCATGCTGACTTCTGTCATCTCTTACATCTTCTCCTATTTTCTTTTGCATTTGCCATGTGTGTTGTTCTGCTGATCCCAGTTCTGAGGGGAAGCGTAGCAATACAGCTGCTGTGCATTTCTTTGTTGTTTCCTTTCCTGCCTTGGCACCTGTAGCCACTGTAACTAAGCACTTTACAGTAATCTTAAAAGCCTTCCAAAAATACTGTGACTCATTAAAACTGACTCAATAATAAAATCGATGGCAGCCTTCTATTCCTTCTGGAAAACTCATCTGCCCTGCAGTTCCAGACAAAAATAAACGAGATAGTTTTTAGTTCTGGGGTTTTTTTCCCCCGCAAAGCTTGACTGAAGAAATAAATAAAGTCTTACATGATATCAGGGCCACCAGACTTTGAATTTTTAGGTGTTGCACCTGTGCACGTACACTGCTTCTCTGCTTCCTCTCTATTGCAAGCCCTAAATTTAAGATTGTGGGGTTTGAGGGAAGCACCGAGCCAGTGCTGCTGCAAACATTTGATAAAAGGGAGTGATAGGGAACAGCTTTGTCACAGCAGCATTTACTGGACAAAGAGCTGCCATCTCTGCAGGTGGAATGTGCACAGCCACATGTGTTATCCGTGAGCGTGCTTGCTCCTGGCAAAGACATCCTTGGAAAGCATCAGGACGACGGGATGGTGCCTTCAGCTCTCCTCCTCCTCCACCCCGTGACCTGCGGGGAGAACCGAGCCAGTTGCTGGTACTGTGTCTGTGCAGAGTGGTGAGGAAGAGGAATGAGAGCAATTCCTGAGCTCTGTGACCCACACAGGCTGCCAGGGGAGGCACAGAGCATCTGCAGAGTGCTAAGAAAGAGCTGGTCTTATGGTGTCTGCTGATGGACTTAGACTTGGCCAGCTTAGCTCTGCTGGGGCCCAGCTGGTCTGCCCACACAGATGCACAAGCTGGAGATGCTGGGCTCTCCATCTGCAAGAAGCCCTGAGCACAGCCTGCATCTGCCTCCCAGCAGGGGAAAACAGCTCCCACCCTTTCCTCACCTGGCACCGTGGCCACAACCCAGACCCGCACACCTGTGTGCATCAGCAAAACAGGATCATGCTGCTGACCTCCTTAGCAAAGATCTTGGAGATCAACTGAGAAAATGTTCTGTCTAAGAGCTGGAGATTATCTGGTTTAGAGTGTCTCTTTCTCCAGTCCAGAGGGGATGGAGTTATTTTAAATCTTTTTTTTTTGTGCAAAGAAGAAACCAGAAGATTATTTTCTTTCTTCAATGTCCTGAAACTCCTCAGGGCTGCTTATCTCCAATTGTGCTTGTCAAATACGCCCTTCTGCTGTGCACTCTTCAGGGGAATGCATTTAAGAGCTTAGAAGGCCCAGCCAGGAGAGGGGGCTGGTGCCCGGATGTGTTAACACGACAAATGTACACACAGTGAAACAACATCTACAGTGGTGGGACTGTGCTACTCCTAAACCCAAAGAATATGGCTCAAGAGGCCTTTAGGAAGCTGTTCAATCCATCTTCTAGCTCCAGCACCCAACAAAACCAAAATCTTGCCAACTCTTTCCTTAACATCTTCTTAAAGAGCTAAATTTTGAAAGGAACTGTGCCACAACCAGTCTAGTTCACCACTTCCCAAATCTCACTCTGCAGAGATTTTCCTAATATTTAGAATCATAAAATCATAGAATGGTTTAGGTTGAAAGGGACCCCCTGCCATGAGCAGAGGTACTTTCCATCAGGTTTCTCATGCTTTCCTTGCATCTTGATCCTGTTGCCTCTGCTCCTATCCTCCTTGGAAAAGCAAAGCAGACTGGTCCCCCCTGCAAACTACACAAAACCACCTTGCATGGGACTGAGGTTATGTCAGTGACAGGCATACCTGAATTCCAGAAGTAAATTATCAGTTTAATATTGACAGGCCTTTCTTTCTGGAAAAATAAATTATAAAAAGAGCACAGTTCCTCCTCTCTAAATTTTTAGCAGCTGTTCAGTTTGGGCTCTAGCTCCCCACCCAGCTCTGAAAACAACAGTTGCTCTGACCTGTCAGCCAACAGACAGGGGTAAGTCCTCTGTCCCTGACTTCAGTGCAACTTGACCCAGCCAAAAAGCTGCAAAATCCTCCTGAAAAGTTGGGAGCAGGGAGCAGTGGTTTGATCCAACAGCAAACTCAGGTGCTGCAGCTGCCAGTGGTTTTTGTTGCTGCTGCAATTAGCAGCCACCTACCATCCAATTGAGCGTTTCCAGTAGTAAACTTTGTGACACGAGGACAAATGGGGAAATCACAAGACCTAATTACAGCTAATTGCCAATCCATGGGAAACACTCCAGTGAACTGGCACTCTACAAAGGGAGGAGACAAGCGGCATTGTTTTAAAACACAAATTTACCAGACATATAATTAGCTAAATACCCACATACTCTTCTAGCCACTTGTTTAATTCTGAATAAAGAGCTCCTG
Organism: Urocynchramus pylzowi; assembly: GCA_013397555.1. Classification (NCBI taxonomy): domain Eukaryota; kingdom Metazoa; phylum Chordata; class Aves; order Passeriformes; family Fringillidae; genus Urocynchramus; species Urocynchramus pylzowi. Next base: position 104,466 of record VZRH01007656.1, read on the forward strand.
AACGAGGGAAAGGCATCCTCTGAGGGCAACTGCTCTGCTGTTAGCAGGGTTTTAAAGGGCTGTTAGCAGGCAAAGATCAAACCTAAATATACTTTGTGATTTCCTCGAAGCTTGCTGTGAACCACACGTTTGTTGTGGGCTCTCCCAGGCTCCATTGATGTGTTGTCATTAACAGAAGAGCTCAGCAAGAGCTGTCCTGGCCACTTATAGGGAGCAGCCTGTTTCCAGGTGGTGGAGCATCTCCTCCCTGTTGGTGGAGCATTCAGGGACACATGGGCACCTTGACTCTCCACGTGGTTTGCAAGCTTTGAAATGTTTGTTGTTCCACATGACATTTGCCCAAAGTGGAATTTCCTGACACTGCTCCCCCATGAGCTGGTCTTAGATCCCACCTGCAGAGAGATTTGATCCCATGGATTGCTCTGGCTGTGGGCATCACAGCTCTGAAGAGCTGAAGTTTGGGGGTGATCCTGGTGGGTCAACCCACCAGTCACACAGAGAATCAAGAATGGTTTGGGTTGGAAGGGACATTAAAGTTCATCCAGTCCCATTCCCTGCCATGGGCAGGGACACCTTCCACTATCCCAGGCTGCTCCAAACCCCATCCAACCTTGAACACTTCCAGGGATGGGGCAGCCACATCTTATCTGGGCAACCTGTGTTAGGGCCTCACCACCCTCACAACCAAGAAATTCTTCCTAATCTCTAACCTAACCCTGCCCACTGGCAGTGTGAAGACATTCCCTGTTGTCCTGTCACTCCAGGCTCTTGTCCCAAATCCCTCTCCAGCTCTCTTGGAGCCCCTTTAGCCACTGAAAGGGGCTTTAAGGTCTCCCCAGAACCTCGTCTTCTGCAGCTCAAACACCCCCATATACTTGTCCCATATTCTGAGGTTTGCTGGTGGCAAATAAGGCCCAGAAATCTCCCCAGAGAGCAGTGTGTGAGGTGCCTCCCCATCTCTCTTCATCCTCATGCCCCTCTGTTTTTAATTCACAGCAAACCTGTGGTGGCACTTCGCTGTAGGAGCTTCCAGCAAGTGCAGGTGAGAGGGCTGAAACTGGGGCTGAATGCCCTGTTTTTTAAATCTTAGCATCCCCTTCTCTGAATGTCACAGTTACATCTGGCTGGTTTTGCTCATTTACAGTGTAATGTAAATACCAGCCTTGGAACTCATTTGGGAAGCTTGCATATGCTAATGTTTTGTAGCTGAATTATTATTATTTTTTTTACATTAAACAATAATATTGATATTTTCAAACTTTGCATGCCAAACACTGAAATTGAATTAAGTATTGTTTAAAATAACAATAATATAAATTTGTTTTAAATGAATTTAGTGTCATTTCATTGTTTGAAATGTAATGTGGGAAAATATTACTGCTGGGGCAAGAGTAAATATCTAAGTCTGTTAATTTTATTGAAGTAGTGGATAGATCCACATGAACTATTTCTCTGTGTGTTTGGTTAATATTTTATTGAAAATTGGTGTTAGCTCTAACTAATGAAAATCCAAACTCACTTCACATATGAAGGTGTAAAATGCATCCAACAACTTAATAACCCATTAACTTCAATGGAATTTTTTATGCTAAAATAAAAAATAAGGTGTTTTGAAGAGATGTATAGAGAGTGGAAATCAGCCAAAACAAGTCAGTCCTTATGCTGAATTAACAGGGATGGATGTGCAACCAAGATCCTTCATTATCCAGCAGCCAGTTTGAAAGGACACTGCGAGAAAGCCCTGAAAATAATTAAAATATTGTGTACTTCTTAAATAAACGCTTTCCGTGCGTCAACACTGGAGCAATTTGCAAAGGGCAGCGGAGTTCACTCCATTTTCCAGGTGGTGAAACTGAAGCCTGGAGTGGGGATATTATTTGCCTGGGCTCACCCTGCCAATGGCCAGGGCTAGAGCCAGGAACAAATCCCTGTCTCTTGACAGCTAATCCAGTGCCTAAGCCAAGATGGTCTCCTGCTTCAGGAAAATGCTTCCTTTGTAGGTAGCACTTGAGCACATGTTAAAGTCAAGGGGACTTAAATGTCTGCTCGAAGTTAAGCCTATACTTAAGTACTTTCCAAACAGAGGGTAAACTTAAACCCATGTTAAAGCGCTTTCCAGAATCCGGGCAAAATCTGTCCAAAGCGCTTGATTCTTCTAACTGCCACAATTAATGGTGTGGAGGAGGCGAATTCTGGAGATTCTCATCTCTTCCCATCCTTTGCTTTGTTGTTATTTCTCCAGGTTTTTCATAAAGAGGGGAAGGTAAGGAGGCTGGTTTAGATTTTTTTAGAGTCCTTCTAAATCTAGTTCTGTGTGTCCTTCTTATCTAGATGGAATTTCAGTGTTGGTTCTCAGTGTTTAATTGTGGATCCTGCCACGCTTGAGACTCACATGCTATTACGTGATTATCAACTCTCACATCTGTGTAAAATGAATAAATGTGTTTATTAGGAGAGGAACAAATGGTCTTAACAACACAGGGGAAAAATATCAGGAAGCCTGAAACTGAACCATGTTGGGTTTGTTGACTTTACCAAGAGCCATGTCCTTGCTGCTGTGTGGCACTCATGAAGTTATGAAATTGCAGTCATGGCAGATCTTGTGTGACAAAAGGGGAGGGTGGATATCAAAGCTCTTTTTCCTTCCAGCAAATTCAAACCATGGCCTTTACACAGGGCTCCACTCAAGAAACAGTCAAAAGGCAATTTATTTCCATGGAGCACCAATAACCCCTTGGTCGTGCCGGTGTGGATTTGAGGAGAGACGTGTGGGGCCTCAACCATGTAAGGAATTTGATCTGTGGGATGATCCTGGTGCAGAAAGGTGGGTACCTGTTAAGAAAGACAAAGAAAGAGTCCCCAGACTGCACATTTGTCTAAAGCAGGTGAAATTAGGCCATCATAGAATCATATCATGGAATTACAGAATGTTTTGGGGCAGAAGGGGCCTTCAAGGTTATTTGGTTCTAACACCCCTGCCATGGGCAGAAACACCTTCTACTCAACCAGGTTACTCAGAGCCACATCCACCCTGGTTTTGGACATTTCCAGAATGTCCAACACCTTCAGGGTACAGGACAACTCAAGGGTTTGGACACGTAAAATGCAGGGCATTTTCTTCAAAAGAAGATCTAGGAGTTATTTAGAAGTGGCGTTGTTGACCAATGAGGAAAAAAAACCAACTGTCAGGAAGGGATTTAGACCTAAGCTTTGGAAAAATAGGTTTGAAATGGGTATATGGAGTGAAATGGAATGTGCTAGGAGTGGGACAAGGGGTAGATCAGAGAAAGAAGCCTTGTCTTGAAGGTTAGGAGATGCAGGTCTGAAGTTTGGGTATGAAGCTGAAAGGATCTTGCACAGTAAGGAAAAGAAACAATAAAATAAACAATAAAAGAAACATCAGCCCTCGAATGAAAAGAAAAATAATGGATGGGTCTAGCACAGAGCATGGGTTAGGGATTAGTGTGTGTCATGCAGGCATTGAAGAGACACTACCTGGGCTTTCCCTAGGGATGAAGATGGATAATGGGAACGAGTGGGAATGCATAGAACTGGAGAGGGCCATGTGCAACATGCAGAACTCCAAGCAATTCATGTGTTCAGGTCTGAGAGGATCAGATGAGCCCCAGGAGGGAGAAGGAACTGCCACATGAAATCACCATTCCTGTGGCAAAGACTCTCAATAAACTGTTCAAAGCCTGAGTACTCTGCCCTGAGCATCTGACTGGAAAGTAGCAAACAGTACCTGTAATAAAGGATGGAGCAGCTGTTGAAAAGTGATTAGGGAAACTCCTGGCTGTACCTCAAGACTATGCAGTGCTTTAGAGCAGCTTTTTAAATAACTGAACATGTGAAGGCACATGACAATGGGATAAATGCGAGTTGGGTTTGTGAGAGACGGAGTGCTGGGCTCCTTGGAGAGCTTTCTCTGTGAAGTTAAGAACAGTGTCATGCCCCAGTCTAGCTGGGCTCCTCTGAAGAATTGAATATATTGTACTGTGCAGGGAATATGAGATGATGATGGAGAAGGGGAGGATTAAAAGCAGTGCTCTGTCGTGGGTCAAAGCCTGTTCAAAGGGGCAAGGGTGGAAGGTGACTTGGGAAGAAGAAACGAGAAGGTGGAAAGTGGTTATGGGGTTGCTTGAGATAATGAAACACACAGCTGACAAAAAATTTGGAAGCACTGTTGATTGGGATCAACACACAGAATTTGGGTATTGTCAAGTACAAAGTCAATGCACTTTGGGACCAATAATAGAAGCTGCTGTCTTAAACCATGGGCTCTTCAGCTTGAAAGACAGATGTAGAGAAAGACTTTGTTAAATGCTTAGGGAATGGAGATGGGCCACTGTGCAACCAGGCTGTGAGCAGAACAAGCCCAGCCCCTGAATATTTCCATTTTATTGCAGGGCTGTGGCAGAGTTAATGCTGCTGCAGGAGGCACGGAGGAAAACATAAGCGGGACAGTTGTGGTTGCCCATGTTTAAGATTCAGACTGGCAGGGTTACTGGGGTGACTGGGGAAATGGAGAACCTATTTTTATGAAAGAAGGCTGAAAGAGCAGGGCTTGTTCAGCCTAATCACATGAAGGCTGGGAAGAGATAGGCCTGCTCTCCAGAAATGCACCGAGGGGGGGGGTAAACACTAGGGAGGGATAAGAGCTATATAAGCTGAAATGCTGGCACAAGAACAAATAGGCAGGAGCTGGCTCTGAATAAATCAGGGCTGGAAGTTGGAGGGAAGCTTTTAACTGACAGAGGGAAGGGGATGCACAGCAGACCCCGCCAGTGTGAGCGGGACAAAAATAATCCAATAGTTTTAAGATGGTGTTTGATGAACACCAAAAAATCCACTCATGGAACCTGTGCAGTTTTGCTCCCTCTGGTGTAAAGAACCAGAGTGTCCAGACTTGGAACAGCCCTCTGAGCTCTACAGAAAATTTAACGCCTAAGATGCACATGGCAGATAATGCATGTCAGAGTAATTATTTTAGGCTCTGTGCAGCCTCTGGCAAGCTCTAATTACCTGAAAGCAGCAGCACAGTAGGAAGGTGGAGCAGGGCAGGAATCAGCTCCTGCTCACTGCTACAAGGAATGTAACTTCACTCAGTCACTGACAGCAGTGTGCTTGTGCTGTGTTGGAGCACAATAATTTTTATGTTCACCAGTAAATGCTTCCTGCATCATCCATGGTGCCTCAGAACTGTGACTCCTCCTGGGACTTCAGCAGGAGCAGAACCCCACCAAAGCATCTGGAAATTGTCACCTGAAACACTCTGCTCTGCAGCTCTTTCCTGTCTCTGGTGAGTCCAGTGGATAACTGAGGCAGGTTAGGGATGGATGTTACCATGAAAGGCTGCAGCCAAACTGTGACATACCTAACTCCAGTTACCCTGTACACTACAAATATTCCCAAGTACCCTGTAGGTGGTTTTACCCTCCTCAGAGAGCATTTCTTAAAGAAATCCCTTCTGAGACAGCAGGAGTTCTGCAATCTGCCGTTTTCTAAAATGATCAATTAAAGCACCAAGTTTGCATAAGGTAATCTGATGCAAACCACCTGAAGGTCACAGAGCCTGAATATAAGGTCACCAAGGGATCTCCAGGTTCATGTCATCAGGTGGAAGAATAACGAGGGATGTGTTTTGACAATGTTTATGTTTAATTTAACAATTAACACTGGCCTCACCTATTGATCTCTAGGCAAACATTCGTTATGGTGCACGATGACATTGTAGTTAGCAACTTTGGATTCTGTTAGGGGTGGCTTCAGCTGAGCTGCATTAAGAAATGCTAATTGCAAGTCATGAGGAAGGAAAGCTGAAACAAAAGAAGCCACACATTCTTGGTGAATGTCCCTGCTCTGGGCAGAGGTGCCATAACCAGAGGCCTTAGATGGGAAATAGCTCTTTTATTTTTCCAGCTTGGCTCATATATGGTTAAGTTTTATCTCACTGCCAGCTCTGAGTGAGACTGATCATTTTTTAATTTACCAAACATGATTTAACCCAGTTTCTCATTGATGTAAATATTACCAGCCTTCAGCTTTCATTATTCCAGTGTGGGAGAGTGAAAGTTTGCTGGCAGAGAGCCCTGAGTACCCTGAATGGGCAAGCTCTGGAAGAAACTGAAAATACAGTGTCAGGAAAGCCTATGGAAGGAGCAACACAATAAAAGGGCAGTGTTCTTTTATTGTCAGTACTATCCTTATTCCTGGAGAGCTCAGAGGTGGAACCTGAAGCCACTTGCTGCTCCCATCTTCAAATATGCTCATCCACCTCCTTACCCGTGCCTCTGCAGTGAACTGTACCTCAGCCCTGAAAATAATTAAAATTTGAGAATATCAACCAGTGTGAAGGACAAAGACGAAAAATGCACCCCTGCCCTTTATTGGCAGATGTGCTGTTGGACATTGGTCCTGAAACCACACCTGAGAGGCTGTGCCCTGCCTGTCACACCACCAAAACAAGAGCAACTCCCAGGAAAATTTTAGGTGAAGCAGTTAGGAGGCTGGGAGAGGGCAGGAGGAATGGGACAGCAGAATTGAGGTGATGCATCTGGTCACACACAAAGTCAGTGGTGGAGGCAAGAGAGAACCAGAGCTCACTATTTAGCAGGCTGAGCTCAGTGATTATCCTAAAATTCTTTACCAATTAAAAAAGTGATACACATTGATTGTGTCTGCTCTGGACCCAGAGTATCATGTGATGATTAAGATTTCTCAGCAAGGTCCCCTCATCAGCTGAACCCTGGTGATGGCTGCTGTGAGAGAAATGAAGCTCCAAAGGATGCATGGAGGTCTGGGAGGCAACGTGGTGTTTGGAGAGCAGGCCAACATGTGGTAAATCAGGGAAAGAAATTGCTGTTTTGGACAGGCTGAAGGAGAAGGTGAGGAGCTAGAAGGACAAGGAGCACAGAAAGGAAACAGCAGAATAGAAATAGATATTTTAGCAAGGGAGCAAGTGAGAAAAGGGCTGGCTTGAAAGCCTCTTCTGGAAGCTTCCTAATCTATTTTTATAACCTTCCCCTGACCCTTTTTCCCCGTGTCCTCAATTATTTGGGGTAAGCATTGTCCCTATCTTCGTTAGCTCATCTATATGTGCATGCAACCTAATGACATCGGTGAGCTACTTAATCCTAGTCTGTCAGTGTCATCCTGGATTAATTTACTCCCTCTTCAGCACTGACTGTCACTTGGACGAGTGTCTCCTGCACCTTTTCTTTCCTTCTGCTCTTTTCTTCCCCTGGTGCCTTTGGCCAGGGCCCCTGTTGGCTGGAGTGCCCCGGTGACATTCCAGCAGATCCCCGTGCTCGCGCTAACCGCTGCAGACGTGCCCTCTTTGTCTGCTACCTCCATCTTAATTCCTTATCTGCTTACGGGTTAGTGGCTCCCCCCCTCCCCATTACTGACCTTGTGGATTAATGTATAGTATGGGACTGTAAGCTTTCTTGAAGGCTGGGTGAATTGTGTCCTCAGCTCCCCATCTGTCGACATCGTCCCTTATTGCCTTCTGCACAGTGACACGGAGGCAGCTGAGACTTCATAGGAAGCAGATGAAAGAGCTGGGTTGTTGGGGTTTTTTTCCCCCATTTCCTTTCTTTCTTTCTTTCTCTCTCTCTCTTTCTCTCTCTCTCTTTCTCTCTCTCTCTTTCTCTCTCTCTCTTTCTCTCTCTCTCTTTCTCTCTCTCTCTTTCTTTCTTTCTCTTTATTTCTTTTTCTTTTTTTTTTTCTTTTCCCAGGGAATTTCCAGTTTGGCAACTGGTCTCTGGTAGTGGCTTCCTTGTGGGTGTCTTGTTTAATCAAGGGATTGCCAAGTCTGAATATTAATCAGCTCTATTTAAAGAAGTTGGGAGACACGAGATGTGTAATTGCTGTGATAATAAGGTGTAGCAAGAGGTGTCTGGTTTGTGTGGCTGGAAGGTAAAGGCTGAATATTTTGGAACAGAAAGAGAACAGAAGGTGAGACTATAGGATGAATAACTGGGAAAGAACTTCTTGCTCTGAGGATTTTAAGGTCTCTTCCAAAGCTAAATTCAGGAAAGCCTTTCCATGGTTATCTCAGGAGCAAAGCCCTCTCTTGGTCAGGTGCAACCCCCTGGCAGCAAGACAGAGAAAGCAGGGAACTACAAAGATAGTGGGGAATTCATCCTCTGGCAAGAAAGGTACAGCTTCCCATGGAAACACAGTGTTAAAAGTGACCAAATGAACAAGTATCCCAACGCAGGACGGCTACTTTGTGTGGGCTGGTTTGTGTGAGGGGGAAAAGGTGCCTAGACTTGTGATCAGGGTCTCAAGAGAAGGCAGTCACGTGTAGTTCTTGTTATTCACACTGGATCTGTGGGGCACTTTCTGCTGGCCTGGCCTTTGAGATTGTTTTTCCCGATGCCACTGTTTCTCCACGGAGCCCTGGCTGGAGGTATGCAGAGAGCTGGCCTCCCTCTTTTGTTTCCAGCTCTTACTTTACATTAAAAGATGATGAAAAGCTGCTTGAAAATGCATTTAGCATTTCCCTTGCAGTCAGCTTTGTAGCATGACTGCCGTGTGCTTTGGTGCAAGGAATTACATATTGCTCTCCTTGACTGTTTGCTTTTCCATTTCTCTCCGCTCTTGTGCTGGGATCTGCCACCCCCCTGCCAAACACAAACAATCTCCTGCTCCACACGCTGCTGTCCACTTATGAATTCCATAACTGGGCTGCTCTCCCCAGGACCATTGGTTCTGTCATTGCTTGTTTTGCTGCTTGGAATAGGCAGGTAGGTGATTTACAATCACAACTTCATGTGTTTGAACACGAATAGAGATGGAGTTGCCCAGGGCTCAGCCAGACTCACCCAGACTGGGTGTAAATCATTTTGTCTGCTCCATTTTGAAGAACACAGAGCTGAAATGGGTTATCCAGGACAGGAGTGTGGCCACGTGCTGGCAAGAGCTAGGAAATGCCATCAAACCCATCACAACCCAGGCTGTGCTGACAAGGAAAAGAAGTGCAGGGAGTAAGTTCAAACACCAGACCCCTTGTCACCTGTGCCTCTCATTGAGTAAATGTGGAGATCTGTGTAGAGTTTGGGGCTCCTTGATCCAACAGCAGAGGTGATCAGAAGCCTGCAGGATGGGCACACAGAGCTTGAGAGCTCTGGGTTTGTTTGGCCAGAGGAAGCTGAGAGGGGGATCCACAACCTGGCTTCAGTGTGGTCACAGAGGGGACAGAGCCAGACTGTTCTTGGAGACACACTTGGACAGAGAAGAGGCAGCAGCCACAACTTGCACCATGGAAAATTCCAGTTTGGCATTACAAAAAAATTATCCACACGAGGGTACTCTGGAACAGGGCCTCAGGACCTTGTGGCATCTTCATGTGAGGAGGCCAGGTGGCCATCTCGCTTTGAGACAAGTCCTGAGAGTCTTTTTATGTGCATTTAGGCACAGCCGTAGAAAACAGTGCCTTTGTAATAGAGAAATGACCTCTCGATGGATATACTTCCTACTGCTCATTGAAAAATAGAGTTTCCATCCCATGGGAAATTCTGGTATTTTCATATTTGTTTTCATCTCAAATTGGAACAGATAATTCCTGAAAAGAATTGATTTGCAAATGTCAGAGTGTTTCGTGTTGACATTTTGAGCTAAAATGAGATATTTTTGTTTGAATCAGGTCATCATTTGCCTCTGCCTGAACAGCCTCTTGCTTGCAGGAGCTGTTGCTCTGTTTCCTGTGATCCCAAGAAATCCTATGACTGGTTAAACTGTGTCTTCCATAACATGCCCCTATTTCTTCCAGCAGCTGATTACTTGAGGGAATTACAAATCTTCCAGCCTGCAGTGTGCTGGCTTGAGCAGACATAGAACAAAACAAGAACCATCACTTTTCCGACCAGAACTCATTTTTGGGAAACATTTTTTCCCTGTGTGGAGAATCTTGGTTTGAGTGAAATCTCATTTTTTGAAGGGAAAGCAGTTTGTTTCCCCTTTATTCTAAAGAAAATGTTCCATCAGCCCGATGTGCAATAAATACATTCACATGTAGGTGTGAAGGTGTTTCTTTTCTGCTATAACAAATGCTGCAGCCACGTTCTGTTTTCATTTCCCTCACACAAGCTCAGACTTTTCCCTGTTAGTTTCAGTGGAGTTAATCCAGTCACGGAGACATAGCTGGGACTAAATTTGGCCCAAAGAAGAGATTTATTGTCTTTTGCAATAACACAGAGATGGAGCCACAGCTGGTAAAAACCAAGGAAATCAGTGGAATTTGGATGACTTATACCTGCCGAGGTTCAGCCTCAGAAATATTAATAACTAACTACCTGTAGTGCTTACAAATGTATTTACAGTCCATTCCCAGGGCTGCTTTGGGCAGAAGACAGCACATTTGCAGGTTTGCTCACTCGGTCTGGCAGGAAGGGGTTTTCACACTTTCTGCTCTGCTGGCAGCAGCCACGGTGGATCTCCTCTCCCATTCCTCTTCTCCCAGCCAGGGCTGTTTGTCCAAAGCCTCTGCAGTATCTGCCTGCAGATCTTCTGTTCTTTCCGTGCTCTAAACCCTGTGCTCTGCAGAGTCAGTGTGAGCTGAACGCAGGCATCTGAGGACATAATTTGGGCTTAAAATTTGTAGCACATTAGGAGCATGCTAATTGCCTAGGGTGACATCCAGCTGACAGCTGATTTGATGGTAACTCTGTTCTTATTCCTGTTTAAAATTCTATCTCCTAAATAAATGAGTGATGGGATCGATAGCCTCGCTCTGTTAACAGGAGGGCTGTGGTGCACCACTGTGACTTTGACTTTGCTGTTTTCTTTGCCAACTAATTATGACCAAAGTGACATCACAGGTGATCTTCCCTTGTTCCTGAGACACTTTTAACACCACCTCGTAGGCACTTTTCCCAGAACCAGTGCCTTTTGTCATCTGCCTCTCTGGTTTCCTGTTCATTACCTTTGTTGAAAAGTATAAAAAAGGAGGCTCAGGGGGGACCTTCTCTCTCTCCACAACTCCCTGACAGGAGGGGGCAGCCAGGTGAGGGTCAGAGACTGCTCCAGGGAACAGGACAGGAGCACATGGCTTGAAGTTGTGCCAGGGGAGGTTTAGTTTGGATATTAGGGAAAATTTCTTCACTGAACGGGTGGTCAAGCATTGGAAAAGACTGTTCAGGGAAGTGGTGGAGTCCCCATCCCTGGAGGGATTTAAAAATCGTGTGGATGTGGCACCTGGGGGCACAGTTAGTGGTGGCCTTGGCAGTGCTGGGCTCAGAGGATGATCTCAGAGGGCTTTCCCAACCTAAAGGCTTCTGTGATTTTAAGTGCTCAGATGAAGTCATCCAAGTTGTGTCCTTGCTGCTTCCTTGCCTGGCTGGGACATTTCCTTCTACATGCCAGGGTGGGCATTTAAAAATATAACTGACTTGATTGCTTGCCCAAATGTTTGCTGATGGAAGTATCCACACAGTGAGAAAATGTCAATCAACTTAATTGCATGTGCAAATTCCACTCTGCATGTGTAAATACAGGATCTGTGTGTGGTTTAAGTCTCTGCACTGGGAAATGGGGTTCTGCTACCTTTTAAATGCAGTCATTTAGGGTTTGTACAAGGGGCAATGGCATCAAGTTGCACCAAGGGGAGGTTCAGGTTGGGTATTAGGAAATATTTCTTCACTGCAAGAGGGGTTAAGCCTCAGAACAGACTCCCTAAGGAAGTGGTGGAGTCACCATCCCTGGAAGTGTCCAAAAAGCAGGCAGACTTGGCACTTTGCAACGTGGTTTAGTGGGTTTAGGTTTTGGTCAAAGGTTGGACTGGAGATCTCGGAGGTCTTTTCCAGCCAATTGTATGATTCTTTCTGTCAGTGCTGCCACAGATTAAGTAATGGGCAAGAAAAAATATCAAATTGATTTAAGGCAGCAGTGAAGTCTGTGCAGCAAGGACAGGCAGGGCTGGGTGTCAGATCCCACACAGCCCTGGGCTGTGAGCTCAGGAATGGACAGTTAGGAAGGGTTAATGTCTCATTTACATGACTGAGAACAAACAACTAAGGGAAATGCCCGGTTTACAATAAAAAAAATGTGGATTGGGAGGTTCAGGGGAACAAAAGACTCACAGATAACTTGAAGCAGTATATCCAGGAGAGAGCACATCCATTTCAGTGGCCTGCTAAGCATCAGACCTTATATCTGTGTGGTCAAATCTCTGCATAGTTGGTTAACCCGGTCATAATAAAAGAAATTCAGTGAATTTCTCTCTCCACAATCCTTGGATGAGATTTTCTTACTTTGCCCAAGCACTTTCCGTGGGAACTTCTCTATTAAATCAAAGCAGACATCCCTCTACCCCTCTATCTGATAGTAGCCAGCACCACTTGCTTCAGACTAAGGTGAAGCAAATCCTGCAATGGGAAGCTAAGGAATAATTTGCTGTAGATAAAGTTACTTTGCTCAGAGGTTATCTTCAGCCACAAAGCACAATTCTTGCTATCTGATCCCAAGCAGCATGAATCTTTACTTGCCACTCTGCAGGAGAATGAGATCTCCCCATTGTTCCCGGGCCTGCTTTCCAAACTCCATCTTTTCTGCAGGTACCTTGTCCCTAGATGGAGCTGTATTTCACCGGTGTGCTGGGTACAGGACCAGCAGTGCCAGACCCTGTTTCACAGTTTATTGTCAGGAACATTGCAATTTGCTGCCTGTTGTTCTCCTTGGTGCTCAGTTCTGCCTCTGTGCTTTTTTTTTTTTTTTTTGTTTTTTTTTTTTT
>VZRH01007656.1:117290-127357 GCA_013397555.1 Urocynchramus pylzowi
TTGTTGTTGTTGTTGTTGTTGTTTTGTGGTTTGTTTGGTTTTTTTTTCCCCTGGGGATGTTTGTGCTTAGGAAGAAAAAAAAAAACAAACCCAAACAACATAAAACAAAAAGGAAATTACTGTGTAACCCCCACTACAGGAATCTGATTAGGAACAGAGCCCTGGGAGAGGCAGGGGCAAATTCTCTGTCCGAGCTACTTTGAGAATTGTTATGCATTATATTGCCATAAATAACATCAGGAGTTGGAAGAATAAGGATTATTCCCATGAAAAGCCACTTCTCCCAAACAGCAGCACTGCATTTAACCAGTTGTGTCCATAATATTTCATTAGAATTAATATTGTTACTAACAGATGTCCATTTCCAGCAGAGCAAATGGAGATGGGATTTTATTGTTTCTCACTTCCACATAAATGGATCTTGAGCAGTGATTACGAAAAGCAGCAATTAAACATTAAAGCAATGAAGCTCAGGTTTAACTGCCTTCCCCAGCAACTCGTGCTTCTCCCCAAAAGCAGGCAAAGAAGAAATGCCAGGCTTGAAAGTGCTGCAGGTTTTGGAGTTGTTTTTGAGGCTGTGTGTGTCTCCTTTTCGGCTCCACGCAAACAAACCTGCAGATTAGTGAGTGTGTATGTGTGTGTGTGTGTGAGAGTGTGTGTGTGTGGGTGTGTGTGTGTGTGTGTGTATTCTGTGTGTGTGTGGATGTGTGTGTGTGCTGGTGTGTGTGTGTGTGTGTGCTGGGGTGTGTGCTGGTGTGTGTTTGTGTGTGTGTGCTGGTGTGTGTGTGTGTGTGTGCGCTGGTGTGTGTGTATTCTGTGTGTGTGTGTGTGTGTGTGCTGGGGTGTGTGCATGCACGAGTAACCCAATTTCTCCCTTTCATACTTTGCCCAGATGAGAGGCCAAGCCCTGCAATGTGGTGGCAAAACCAAGCTGGAGTGGGGGCTTGGTTTTTCCTGCATTTGATGTAACAGGTAGATAGAAATGTCCCCTCATGGGGACAGGTTTGTTTGGTGCAGCTATGTAATTTCATTTATTTACCAACAGCCACGGCGTTATTTTGATGCAAAACTCTGCCTGCCTCCCCCATCCCCCTTCCCCTCCTGCCTTCCCTAGAAGTGACATGATCAAAAGCTATTTCTTCTTCAGAGTGATTTCCAGTAACCTCCGGAGCAGTTTTTTTAATTAAATAAACCTCATCTTGTCTAGCTTTCTGGTCAGCATTTTGAACCCCCTGCAGATGGGTCTGAAGGATTAACAGCAAATCCTCCTCGACCCAGCTCAAGCAGATGGGCGGCATGTGTCTGATAAATACTAGGACAAGGTCTGCTTCCTCGTGTTTCCAACAGATAGACGGTATACCCTGTAAATTAAATTTAAAATGGTGGCCCTTTCAACCCTCAGAATAGCGGAGGAAAAGGAATACAAATGATATGAATTTCCCATTTCTGACACATTGTCACCTCCCGACCACCGAGTCAAACATCACCTGTTGGGCAAAGTGGTGCCTCCAGGGAAGGTCAGGTCAGGGAAATGCTGAACTGGGAGAGCACACAATGCCGTGTGAGCCCCCATTCCTGCCTGCTGCATCTCTTTGCTGATGGCTTTTATTTGCATATCAGTTCGCAGAGTATCCTCTTTCCAAATGAATGTCTCTTTAACATTGGTACCCATACAGCTGTGGATGGGAGGCAGACCCGAATTCCTGCAGGGTGTGCAGAGCAGGCAAGGGCTGTGCCCTGGGCAGGGGGCTCAGGGGGAAGCTCCCTGGGAGAAGAACTGGCCATTTCCCCACCTATTCACTTGCAAGGGGTCAGGAATGATGGCCTTGGCTCCGGGCAAGGCCAGGTCATGGGGATGGAGGGGAGCTCCATGCATGTCCCCTTGCTTCCACAGAGGCCCTCCAGGCCCAGGCATTTGCCACTTTACCAGAGATGGTAAAGAAACAGCCCCTTTCTCCTTGTTTTGTGCTCTCTTTTTAATTTTTTAATTTTTTTTTTATTTTTTTCACTTTAGAAGGAAAACCAGACGGTTTTAAGTGTCGAGAGCTTTATCTGTCACTCCTTCTGCCATCTCTTGCCCTCCAGGCTGGTGGTCACTCGGGAACAGAAAGATTTGCCTACAATTGCTCTGCCTGACAGCATTAGTGGAAACTGCCTTTCCCCGGTGACCTTGCTGCTAAGCTGGAGGCTGCCAGTGCCTGTCACCTCCAGTGACACTGCTCAGAGGGTCCTTGTCAGAACAATTACCACTGGTATGTCACCAGATTGTCTTGCAGAGCCTTGGGCTCCTGACTCGGGGTACCTGTGGTATTTTGGGGTAAAAAGTACTGTGTTTATTGGCCAGATCTCGGGGATGTGGCACTCATGCAGAGTCGGTGGCTCTGCACCTCTGCAAACAGGTGAGGAGGTGGTGGCAGCCGTGCAGAAGCAGCAAATGAGGGGTCATTTGAAGGCTCATTTAAAACTCAAGTTGGAGAGACTGGATTTGGGGAGATATCTCCTGTTAAAGGAATCCATACACAGTGGAGAGTGGGTTTTCCATTTCTAAAACATTGGTTTTCCCTCCTGGATAATTTAGGCTATGATTTAAGAAAGGGAAAAAAAAAAAATAGTTAAACCAGTTTAAGGGTAGCAAACCAGCCAGCCTTTCCTCCCAGTCCATCCCAGTCAGCATTCAAGGGTCATATCTTCTGCAGAGCCCTTTGTAGATAAGGTGTTGTGGGATGAATGCTCTCTTGGAAGGGTGATAGCAGTGGAAAAAAAATGGGAGAATTCAAAGGAGGAGTTTAAAATGCCATAAAGCTGCTGGACTTAATGTTCAGCTGTTGCAAACCAGCTTACTCTTGGCTGTGGGTGGACTTGCATAGTGTTACTCAGCTAAAAATCTGGTCCACAAAATCACAGGCAGAATAACAGAAGAGGCCCCCAGGCAATATTTATATTTTTTGTGTGTTTCTGGATGCTGTTTCTGCTAGTTCTCACTTTTAATTATCTAAATGACACTTTCCACTGATGTTCTCTCCAGCAGGATCACTGTGGGCATAAAAAGCACATTTCCTTAAGCATTGCTTGTCTCTCAGGATTGTAAAGTGCCAAGGTAGAAAAAGCAGTTTCTTTTATGACATGTGCCCATGTCAGCTCACCTTTAATCCTTGTGATGAGAAACACTCAAACTTTGTAATGATGGCTGGGAAGTCTGAGTGAATAAACAACTGGATTATTTTTCCAAATAACTGGAACAGTTGAGAAAATGAATCAGCTTTTTTTTTTTTTTTTTTTTTTTTTTTTCCTTTGGCTTGCCCAAAATATTTTAATTTTCATCACTTTAGCTGTGCTCTTTATCTGCTTGCAGAGCTGTGCTGTTGGAGTTTGACAACCCCCTGCCTTTTCATGGCCTGGCACAAGGAGGCTGAGAAAAGTGGAAGGGAAAAGTTATGTTTTGTGAAAATGTGGTGTCCCCCACAGCACACACCTGTCTGCCCACTGAATATTTCCTCATTTGCCTGTGAGACATAAGAATATATTTGGAGTCAGAGGTTGCCTTTAGCTGTAAAGTCACAGTGCAGGCTCAGTTGTCAATTTTAAAAAGCACAAGACCTACTCAAAGAAAACTTCTTTTTCTATGGTAAGTGGAAAACTCAATGTTGAAAGTGTCCATTTAAAGCAAGTTTTTCATAGCTGAGAATGTAGCAGTTGAACAATTCACACTGAAGTCATCCCTTTTCTCTTTTTTTTTCTTAATCAGGATTGCAGTTTAAATTTTTTCAAGATGGACTTTTCTTGGTTTTGTCAAAAATATTGAATGACAAAAAATGTCATTTTTTTCAGCTTTCAAGGTTAATAACTTGTTTTCTTTTTCATGTAAAACATTTCTATCAACACATTTCAACACATTACCACTGGTATGTCACCAGATTGTCTTGCAGAGCCTTGATTTTAAGGAGGGTTTAAAATTTACTGGTGCAGGAAAAAGTCAAAAAGATTTCACCCAAAGAATATTTTAACAGAGCAGAGCCCCAATACTGAAGGGGCTCTGCTCTGTCTTCTCTTTTCAAGCAAATTTCTGTGAGGGATGTTTGGAACTTGTATTTTTCAGTTTTTATGCAACACTTCTGTGTTCCAGGCCAATGTGGACGGGGCTTGGAGGAATCTGGGATGGTGGAAGTGTCCCTGCCCATGGAATGAGGTGGGTCCCTTCCAACCCAAACCATTCTGGGACTCTGTGATGCTGAGATTGGAAAGATGATCAAGTTGAGGTGTTAGAACATGGGTTGGACTTGATGATCTTAAAGGTCTCTTCCAACCTAGAAATTCTGTGATTCTGTGATTCTGTATGACTGGATCTGTTCCTTATCCAACCCAAGCACACTGGGAGAGAGAAGGAAGTGGCCATTCTCTCTCCTCCCTGCTGTGGCCCAGGGCCAGGAGACACCTTTGGACCAGGTGAGCAGCAGGACAAGGTGTGGGAGGCTGCACTTCCACACACCTTCCCTCTGCAGGACCTCCCTCAGGAGCAATTCTGAGGAACAGTGATTTATTCTCCACTTTCAAGTGATACTGTGAACCTTTTGAAGCAAAATGAGGTGGTTATTTTTTTTGTGTGTGTGTTGGTTTTTTTGTTTGTTTTTTTTTTTTTTTTTTTTCTCTTTTTTTGTGGTGGATGTTGCTCACAGTTTGGNAGTGGATGGCTGTCAAAGATTTTAATATACTGCAGGCACAGCAGCTAATTCTCAAATCTCTTGCAGAAGGATCTTACAGAGGGAAGCTAGGATGCAAATCCTTTTGAAGGCTTTTTCCATTTTGAAACCTATAAATAGGAAAGTAGGGCAAAATGACTTTGACAAGTTTAGACCTCACCTTCTTTAATTACTCTCTTTGGATC
Organism: Urocynchramus pylzowi; assembly: GCA_013397555.1. Taxonomy (NCBI): domain Eukaryota; kingdom Metazoa; phylum Chordata; class Aves; order Passeriformes; family Fringillidae; genus Urocynchramus; species Urocynchramus pylzowi. The sequence goes on from VZRH01007656.1 coordinate 122,173, forward strand.
AACAACCTGACTGCAAATGCTTATCTGCTCCCACATTAGGCACAGGTTTGGAGTTTATTTTTTAAGAATAGTGCATGACAATTCTGCATAATATTTTTAATACCCCTGGTCTCCAGAGATTTCCATATTCTAGTTGATCTTTACATTTATAATTGATATAAATGGTGAATAGGGCTGATTGCTTGAATTGTCCTTTCAGTGCTGGAAGTTTATTTATTCTTTAAGAATCCTAATTTTTTTCCCTAAATCTGTTTTTTTTTCATTTCTTCTCCCTTTTTAAAAAAATTTAAACATTTAAATAGAATGTGCTTTGCTTCTGCTTAGTAATAATTGCTAATATAAACTGTAAGCTATAAATAAATTAGTTGCATGGGTGCTGTTTTTATAAAATGAGGCTTTAAAATGAAGTTTTGGTCACCCTTCTCTAATGCATAATGTTTTAATAAATAATATAAATTATGATCCTTGTGGGTCCCTTCCAACTCAGAATATTCTCTGGTTATTTCCTATCTCTGTGGCTATTGCATGTGCACAGTGTAAGGAGGAAGGTGGTTGGTGTCACTTTATGTAGAGCACACATGAAAAATGACACAATTGTGCTAAATACTGTATTTGATCATATGGCAAGATCTGAGACGTGGATAATTTAGGGTGATATATGCTTCTCTGAGGTAAGAAGGGCTGTAAATAATGTTAATATAGTACAATATTGTTTTTTGCCTCATTTATCACGCCAATGTCCAGCCTTGATGAACACAGGAGAAACAGTGAGTGCAGGGGGGAATGTTTTAGAGCTGTGTGGTGATCAGGCTGTGTGGCTAGAGATGGAGAAACCACCACATAAATTTACCATCAGTGCAGTGCAGAGGTGCAATTCAGTGCTCCAGGTATGGAGTCATCAGATTCCAGTCCTTCTCCTTCCTCAAAGTGGGAATAATGTGGCAGCAGGACCAGGGCAGTGGCTGTCCCCCTGTGCTGGGCACTGCTGAGGCCACACCTCAGCTGCTGTGCCCAGGGCTGGGTCCCTCAGGTCAGGAAGGACATTGAGGGGCTGGAGTGTGTCCAGAGAAGGGAACAGAGCTGGGGAAGGATCTGGAGCACCAGGAATGGCTCAGCCTGGAGAAAAGGAGGCTCAGGGGGGACCTTGTGGCTCTGCACAGCTCCCTGGGTGCAGCCGTAGGGGGCCGGGCTCTGCTCCCACGGAACAAGGGGCAGGACAAGAGGACACGGTCCTAAGGTGTTCCAGGGGAGGGTTAGGTTGAATACTAGGGAGAAATTCTTCACAGAAAGAGTGATTAGATGTTGGAATGGACTGCCCAGGGAGGTAGCAAAATCCCCATTCCCAGAGGTGTTTAAGGAAAGGCTGGGTGTGGCTCTCAGTGCCACGGTCTGGTTGACAAAGTTGGTGTTCAGTCATAGGTTGGACTCGATGATCTCAGAGCTCTTTTCCAACCCAACTGATTCTGTGTGATCCTGTGATTCTCTGTTACCTCCCTGGTATGAAGCACCTGGGGACAGTGGTCTGTGAGAGCTGCCACAAGGAACAGTGTGGATTTCACAGGCAACAAACTGGGATCCACACGCAGGAATCATCTAATCTTTGGTGACTAAGGTGGACATCAGAAGGATCAGATTGTAGAAGTGCCCCTCTCTCTCTCTCTCTCTCTCTCTCACTCCATTTATTGACAGGAGCTGCAGATAAATATCTCAAAGAGAGACATTTCCATTTTGGATACCTGTGTTTGCTCATGAGGCCTGCTGAGCTAGGCCATAACTCACTCCATGCATCCATCTATCCAAATTCTTAACAAGAGCTGCATGGCTCGAGGACTGTTCCCTTAGTTCTATTCAGGAAGGACAATCTTTGTCCTATGTGCTTAGGGACAGTGGTTTTGTCTGTTTTCCTGTTATCTTTCAGCTTTTTTTGCCATTTCTCCTGCATTGTGAGTCCTCTTTTTCACAAGAAGGAACAGCCTCAAGCTGTGCCAGGGGAAGTTTAGATTGGAGATTAGGAAATATTTCTTCACCAAAAGGGTTGCCAAGCACTAGCTCAGGCTGCCCAGGGCCATGGTGGAGTCATCATTTCTGGGAGCATTTAAAAGATGTGGATGTGGCACCTGGGGACATGGATTGGTGGTGGCCTTGGGAGTGCTGGGGGAGTGGTTGGACTTTGTGATCTTGGAGGGCTTTTCCAACCTAAAGGATTCTATGATTTTATGATTCATTTTACAAGTCTACCCTTTTTACTTGCTGCTACTTCACATTAAACCAGGACATTCTTACAGGCTGGGAACTTCTAGAAACTTTATTTGACCCAACCAGTTCCCAGCTCACCCCTTTACCCCATTCTGCAGTGAGTCACATCTAAACCTTGGTATGCACTGGAGGAAGACAATAAGCCACATGCTAAACAGATTTGCACCATCCATTTTGAGTCAAAATATGTTCCTGTAATGCATCATCTCTGGCCACAGTTGTGTGGCCTCTCAGTTGTGTTATTGTGAGTGCACAGAGACTTAACAGAGCTCACAGGAGAGAACTTGCATGTCCAAGAGGAGCATCCACTGCCAGCTCTAATTCTATTTCTCCCATGCCATAATTGCACATAGTTTGAGAATGTGACCACTCTAAATAATTCTGAGATCTCTGAATATTGCCAACACTTGGACCCATAGCACTGAATTTGTTTACAGTTGTATAAATAATAGCACCATTTACCTTCAGTTCTTTGAAGGATTCTGGTGCCAGCTACCACAGTCAAGGTCTTAGGCAGAATCCAAGCTCCATCAGATGTTTTACTGCTCGTGTGGTCTGCTAAATGTTGCTGCCAAACTGAGCTCTTTTTTAAGCTCTTGATGTTATCTTGAATCACAAAGCGTTAAGGCAGCTAGCTGGCTTTTAATTAAAATATTTTAAAGGAAATTAATAATATCCATTCCTACCATATATTTTCCTTGTTGTTCTGATATTATTTTTTCAATGTGCTGTTTTTTAAAACTAGTGTTTCAATTTATGATTCACAACAGGGCTCTGTACCACAGGAACAAGTTCTACTGATCCGTTAGGTCATTGGTGCCTCCAGTCTATTGGCCCCAAAACAACCAGTCAAAACCAATGGATCTCAGTGATTGAGGCTGGTTTTGAACCAAGCTTTAGCATTTTCTGATTTGTCACCTCTGTCTTTTTATGTTAGAGCCTCTGATGCTGAAGGTGTGGCAACCAGAAGAAACACTCACTGCAAAGCATGAGAATGTAAGGATTTCAAACAATATTTGTGCCACACAGTGGGAGCTCTGATCCACATTTGCTGTGTAGGTCTGTACTTCCTTGTACATGAGCAAGACACAATTTCTGGGGAGGTCAGGGAGCTCATGGAAAGGTCCTGAGCTCACAGAAGAGCCAAGTATGAGAATGTCTGTGTGGCTGTGCTGGTTGTCAGCAGCGTGGCTGAACACAGACCCACGAACTGCCCTGTCCACAGCGAGGACAGAGGGGGATGGATCTGCTCAGTCAGTGATTATGGATGTCCCTGAAGGTGCAGTGGGGATGCAGAGCCTTAAACACTGACATTTAGCCTATAACTCCCTTATTAGGGGTTATTTTGTGAGCCCCTTAGAACAGAACCTTTGCAGACTGCAAGTTAAAGGTGAAGCTCCCTTGTCCCCCCCTGCCCCTTCCTCATGGATTTCTGTGAGCAGAGTGCTCAGCAGGTATCTCTCTCTGTTACTGGAACAATCTCTGACATCTCTGCTCTTTTTTGGGTATTTTGCAGCTGGTGCAGATGTGGAAAATGCATGGAACAGTTCCTGAATTCCCACTAGTGGGAAGAGAACAGATTTAAATATAAATTGTGCAATATGGGAGAGAGGTGTTCACATAATACAGATATATTGAACAGCTATGATAAATCAGTGGTGTTGCCTTTGACATGGCCAGCACAGAAAACCCTTCCTTGGCACGACCTGTTCTTCTCCCAAAAGTTTGGAAGTGTTCCTGGGAAGAGCATAAGCCATCCTCTGCTCTACTGGGTTGCATTTGATGCAGATACTAGAAATACAAAATATTTCTGGTTAGCAGAACCAAGGCAGAGCACTTTTCTCTAGTTTTTGAGGTAGGTGTGCCTTTGTGTTGCATTAGCTCCCTTTTGTTTTCTACAGGCAGAATCTGTGGCCACAATTTTGTTTTCCTAATTTCCTCTGATTTTAGTAGCTCTTGATTGCAGTGCCCCTGCGTAATCATTCAAGGTAGATTGTTAGTGTAAGCTGCATTGCAAGGTCTGCCTCTATTCAATGTGTTGCTGGCTATAACAGAGGCCCCAGACTAAGGTCAAAATTATTATGTGGAGATTAAACTGTAGAATTTAATTATGTATTCTGTTGCTCCTAGTACATTTATTAATTTAGCAGTACAAACTGACTGGAGCTAAACAAGCAGGGCTGATTAATTTGCAAAGACATCTAGGTAACAGATTGTGATCAAAGTGGAGACCTGATCCTGTTAGATTGAAATGTGTTGTTTTGTGCTACATGAAGGACATAGAGCAGCATGGTTTATCTTTATCAATGCTTTCCTCTGAAGGAAAGGAACAAGCTTGCAGATATAATCAGCGCTGAGGCAATGCCACTCAATAATTACCCACTGTCTCATCATAATCCCGGAACTAAGCCCCTGCCCAATCCATCTGGGACACTTTTCCATCTATTGCACAGCTCAAGAATACGTGTGTAAGCTATTACCTCTGGTCGTGCTATCTGTCCCCTGAGTAAAGATTCATAGCAGTGACCAATTATGTTGCAGGGGGCTTCTCTGTCTTTCTGTCTGGTTTGGTTTTTTTCCCTCTCTTTTTTGCCACTGAATCATTCTGTATTTCGTAATTAGAGTAATGGCACATTAGTGCCCTGCTACTTTGGGGTGTAAGAGCCTACACAGCTACAAAGGTGGTGTTGCTTGTCGCTTGTAAAGCAAATGTTAAAGTAATGGGGACGTGAGAAGAGCCTGTGTTGATGTGATCAGGCATCTGAAAGCTAATTGAATGCTACAGGTGGAAGTTTCTATTTTTGGGAGGATGGAAAGGACCCAGTTTGCATGGCAACTGAGATCGTGGAAGTTCAGAGCCCAAAATCCTTATTGTAAAAAAAAAAAAAAAAAAAAAAAAAAAAAAAAGAGGGAGGGAAAAAAAGATAAA
>VZRH01007656.1:127407-157094 GCA_013397555.1 Urocynchramus pylzowi
AAAAAAAAAAAAAAAAAAATAGATGGTAGGAGAACCAGTGACCAAAGAATGGATTTGGGATGGTATCACCTCAGAAAGGATGGAGAATGGGCCAGGTTCCTGTTCTCATTGGCACAAACCTGAGGTCAGCAGTGTGCCAGCAACCACCTTGCTCTGCACCCCTGGTGCCGAGAACAAAGAGAAATACCCAGCCCATGGCCCAGAGGTCCCAAAGTTCAAGCCAGTGTTTAAGAGGGGAGCAGAGGAGCTTCATGGAGGTCTTTGCCTTATACTAAGCAGGATCAGCAGGGACAGCTGCAGGGTCTTGAAAGTCAGGACACTCATTTACCACGGATTTAAGAGGGTCTCTGGTGGTGTTCTGTGTTGATAATCTGGTGATTCTCGTGTGCTGGGCAAAGAAGAAAAGTGGAAGGAGGAAAGAGATGGCTTGAAAAGGATGAAATCCCAAATAATTGCTTTATGTGATTGCTAGAGAAAATGTTTTGTAGGCAGGAATCAGATTTTCCCCCCCAAGGCTGATCATCGTGAGAAGTTGCTGTGATGTCTCTTTGTGTCTGTTAACTATTGGAGTGAAATGCTCTGAATCACAGCCCTGGCCAGCACTGTTACCACGGGGGATGGATTCAAGGGGTGACTCTGGATGTCTCTTTGCCTGTTTCCTCCTGCCCAACCATGGAAGGGCACCTGCACCTTTCCCTTTCCTTTCCCTTGTCTCTCTGCTGAAGGAGAGAGTGCACACACCTATAATGAAATGTGCAGTTGCTGATTGTCTTATGGACAGGGATTTTTGGCCCCAGTGGAGCCTGGGGCTTAGAGATCCTCAAGGACTGTGTTATCTCTATAGGCAAAGCAGGCAAAATGTAGAGAATTAGATATAAAACCTGAGAGAAGTGTCCTGGCTAACCGAGCAGGTCAGCGATAAAACCAGGGAGACAGTTCCAGCCTCCCAGCCTAGTCACGCCATAAATTCTTGGAATTTAATAGCAGAAGCATTTATACCATAGGATTGCAGTGATTTTAGCAGAGGACTCTTATTCATGTAAGTGTGACACTTTTTAGATGCACCAGTTTACAGACAGAGCAGAGTTAAGTGCAAAGACACAATATTGAATTTGCTCTGAAGAGCAAAACTGAGTGGGTTTGTTTTTTCCAAAGACCAAGAGACAAATCCATATTTTGGTGGTCTAACAGGTGGCACTTCTTTCAAGGAGAAATCAGAATGAAGCTGCTGGATGATAAGAAATACTAAAAAAAAAAATCAGGTAATTTATTTTTGTGTGTCGTTCAAGGATTAATCCCCTTACTATAAATTCCTCCTGAATTATTTCCTCTTCATTCTGAAAATCTTGTCTACGGGTGAAAGCAAACTTTTTATTTTTTCCTAGTCCAGAGCTACTCACAATAAGCTTTGGTTTATTTTTTTTTTAAATCTAGATACCCTTTTTTTGGATACAACTATGCATAGTGCAGAACAAACATGCAGCATCTCCTGTTTTCTGGAGAACGAGACCTTCAGATATCTTCAGTTTCCTTATTATTATTTCTAGAATGATTTAGTGGTGGAAATGTGTGTCTGGAGGAGGGGTAATTTTTCCTTTTCTGATTAATAACCCTGAGGCAGGGTCATCTTTAGCCATGGTCATGGGGACTGGCTAGACTGGTCCAGATGGTGCCATGTTGGCTAACTTCCTGTCAATACTCTTAACAGCTTACAGATAGGTTTATCAGGAACAGGCAATAACTCAGTCTAGACAAAAGAGTCTATCAGGCATCTAAACTAACAGAAGGAAGACAGAGGATATTCCTAATTTTCACGTATCAGTTGGGCTGCCCACTTAAGACCCGGTGTGAGCTGTCCTCTGTGAGACAGAAATTGCTCATTAGGACACTCTGCTGAATTCTGCCCTCTGGGTAGAGATTGTTTCCCCCTATTTTCCAGCCAGAATAGCTGAAGTCAATTCTTGAAGCTGCAATGCTCAGGCCTCCCTTCTCTCCCCATCGTTGTCCCCAGTTTCAAATTCGTCCTCATGATTTTTATCCCCACACAGCCAGGATAGAAGTTTTCTTTGATCAAAAGACAAACTCCTTTGGGCTTCTAAATATTTTTCTTGCCCTGAATTCTTAATTTTTGTATGATCCATGCTCGTGGGGTTCAAAGAAGGCAACAACTGGTTTCCATGCCCCTTCTCTGTAGGAATGTGAAAAGCCCAGTAGGTTGCTGGGGACTGGAGGCTTGTTTTTAACCTGGCTTTTGGTTATGATATTCAAAATACACCCAATGTTTAAACACCTCAGTGTCTGTCAGTGCCCACCTGATGTCCACTGTCAAAAAGAATTTGCTTGGAAAGAAGGCTGAAGATGCCATCCCCTGCTAGAGATTTGTTTTTTGAAGTCTCTGTTCAGCAGCCTTTTCAGCAGGTTGAGGGGTGATCAGAGAGCACTGTGCTGTACTGGCTGCCTGAGGGGAAATATTCTGCATGAATCCTGTAGTCATGGTGCTTTCATTATGCTGATGTCTTTGTCCAGGACTAGAGAATCTTCTTCCCATTCCCACTCAAACCAGCAGCTCTGGTTTGCCTGATTTACTCACTGCTCATGAAAAGCAGTGGGTGAAAATATCCTCCTCTTTATTTCCTGCTTTATTTATTTAACACATCCCAGCTCATGCCAGCCTCTCTCACAACGACATTCCTCTTCTGGGTGGGATCAAGGACTCTTCCTTTTGTCATTGGTAGTGATGGACCTTCTCCTGGGCCTGGTGGGACCATGTGCAGAAGAGGACCCAGCCTTGGCTCAGTCTGGATGACAGAACAGGGCCCTTATTCCATCACATGCCTCCATCTCTGCCATTTGATAGAATTGGGCTGAGAGTTGTGTTTTTTAATTTTATTTTATTATTAGGCTTCATGCTTGAGGGATATTCATAAATGGTTTATGATAATTTATCAGCCCACTTGGGTGAATATTGAATTTTGTATTTTACATGGCATGCCAATTTCCCATCTGTTGTATTTGAATAATATACAGGATAGACACTACCACTCAAGTAATCCCTTTACTACCAAATCAATATACAGTGCATATGGTGCTGTTTGGCCCACAGATATTTATTGTAGGTCTCTTTGGATAATTATCTCCTAACTCCCCCTGTGTCCTGGTTCTGTAAGCCCTGATCCTGCAAATGCCTGTGACATGAGTGGCCTCACACATGTGAGCCCTTCAGTCATGTTTACTGAAAGTTGATTTGTAAAACCTTCAGGATGTTCTGTTCGTGGCACCTTTCATTATTCCTGGAGAGCACCTGGGATGGGATGGGAGGGCTGGTTGTTGCAGATGATGCTCGTTTTTTCTGTTGCCTGCCAGGATTTTCTGCTCACATAGATTTGCATGACATTTCTTCAACTGGAAAACAGTTTTGGGAACCTTGCTTTAATGAAGGCTGATGCTGTTGTTTCAAAGAGAAGACAGTCAAATGACTTTACAAAAAAAACCCCAAAAAAACCCAAAGAAACCCACATCTCACCAAATTATCTGCAGAGGCATTTTGACCCTTTTTTGGTGGGGAGATTGCTTTTAAAAGGTTATTTGTGATCATTGTAAAAGAAACTCCCACTTCTTCAGTTAAAACTGAATTCTAACAGAATTTCTCTAGATGTATTGATGTGGGAAGGTGCTTTTTGTACCATGGTGATGTTAAGGTTCTTTCACCAGGTCATTTTAGCACCTCAGAAAATTTATTTCAGTGCTGCATTTGCCAGGGAGCAAACACAGAGTATTTAAGAATGTGATTGAAGGGCTGGCAATATTTAGATTTATATTTTTTTCTGCTTTCTTTGGTACAAGAAAGCACTCTCTCCATGGCTGCATCACACTCAGGTTCTGAACTCAGCTTTAAAGAACAAACAACTCAACCTGGATTCCTTCCTGCTGAGGGGATTCTGTGGGAAGTAAAAGTCACAGAGTCTTCCCCTGCTTCACCAGTGCTTGAGGCTGCTCAGCAGTGTAAGGGAGATCGATTTTATTTGCCCTCCTCCTTGGGGCATCAATACACAATTTTACAAGAGGAGCATTACAGGGTCTGGGTGGGAGTTTGGAAAGGGGCAGATGAGACCTGGTGAGGCTTGAAAGGGCAGTGGATGGGGCTGGGAGTGGCAGATCCAGCTTGAATTTCATCGTTTCATTAAAAACAATGTAGTATATTGGTCATGGGATTTATTTTCCAGGCATTTCTTGTTTGCATCCCAGCTGACTGTCTGTGTGCTGCTCCCCAAGGAAATCAGCAGGTTTCAGGAGCTGTGGGGAGTTTTGTGGGGATGTAGAGATGGATGAAATCCCCAGAATTTTGGTGTGTTTACACAGGGCTGGAGGAGAAATTCCTTCTCCCACCCCTTTGCTGGAGGTGGGCTCAGCAGGGATCCAAGTAGGATGGGTGGGAGTGGGCATTGCTCATGGGTAATTTGGGGAAGTAAAACTCTAAAAATCAACCTTATCCCATCTCCCATAAGGTTTCATATCTGAGAAGGGTGGGACAAAGAGGAAAAGCCTTGAATATAAAGTCCCACCTTTGAATCTTGGTGATTCACCACAGCTGCTGCAACCAGCATTGGGAAAGGTTCCCAAACACTGCACAGGAACTGAGCTGTCCTCACCAAGAGGAAAAAATTCTCTTTGACATTGGCAGCATTTCCTTAAATGCCCGTGGTACATCTCTGTGGTCTGGAAACAGGAAACAAATAAATACTAATGAATCAATCTGACAGCTCTCAGATGTGTAACAGGGCAAAGGTGCCCTAGCTCCAGGTAAGCAGAGATGAGTAATTAAAGGAAATAATTATTATGTGTTTGTTTAATTGAAAATCCCCCAAGGGGAAATGAGATAATTTTAAGTAAATGCTTTCACCAATGCATTAAAAATACATTTGTGATCAAGTCTAGATTCTCAGAGGCAGATGGGCAGGCCTGCAGGCAGACAGAGCTGCTGCAGCGACCCACTGCAGCAGAGCAGTGGGATGGGGCTGCAGCATAAGGAGGAAAAGATAAAACCAAGGGAGTGGTGGTTTTTAAAACCTGAGCAGATGCCTGCAGAGTTTCTGTGTGGTAGGAATGGCTGCTTGGATCTTCTCCTCTTTTGCACAGAGCAGGAGAAAGTGTTTTGGACTTCCTGGGAGAATATTTTATAGCTTCACAATCTGTGTAAATGTGTGTGCCTATGCATGCAGCATATGCTCATTTGTTCCCCATAGCTAAATCCACTTCCATCTACCTCTGAAAAGGATTTTCTCAGTGTTTCCTTGCCTTTGACAGGTTCAAAATAAGGCCTTCTAAAAGCCTTTATGCAAACCCCACCCAAGATTTTGAAATTTGCTGATTATCTTTAAAAGTTAAGGCATGAGCAAGTCAGTTTTGGCTAGTGGGTGGACAGAAACTGGTTTTAAGTGGTTTAAAATGGTTTTAAATGTATCTAGACATTGTATTCGGTATTTTCTCAGCCTGATCAGTTCTCTGAGGGTAATAGGGTACAAGAACCCCTGAAATACAAATGTGGAACTCTCTGATCTGTGTCCTTGAATCTTGTAGTTTGAAAACCTACCAATGTCACTGGCTCAGGACCCCTGTTGACTACGGGATGAGGATGTGATGTTATGCTTAAAATTGAAACGTCCTCTTCATTCCCCTGGACCTGGGGTGGAATGCACACTAATATTTGTTTAGTATGTTACCAAGCAATTATTTTGATAAGTCCTGAGATAAAGCAGGAGGCCTGGTCGATGCTAAACAAGCATTTCATTCCTTAATGGGCCATTTCTTTATTACCCTGTCCTTATGCCAGATGTGCCCAGGTCTGGAACTTTACATTTGTGAGTAGTTTCTTTATCTTTAAAACAGTGACTTGCAGGGTAGGGCTTCAATTCAGATATTGCTGCAGGCATTTCTAAATTATTTTGCTCCCCCCTGCACACACCCATTCTTCAGCCTCCTGTATTGCATCCCCTCTTCCTGGAACTGAGATTTTTACTGTGCAGAAGTTCTGCTGGTGGCTGTTCTCCTGGTGGCTGAGCTGTATTATGTTTCTTTCTCTGTTTTAATGCTTTTCCATTGACACCTGTGACACAATCCTGTGTGTGATCCAAGGTGATGAAATCCAATCAAGCTGAAACTCCTCGAGTTCCCTTGGGCAAGGCAGGTTGCTGAGTGGCCAGCCTTCACCCCAGCCCTCTGCTCTGCAGTGCTGTCATTGCAGCCACCAGAGCTGTGACTCTGGTGGCAGGAGTGACGTGGCAGAGCAGGAGCCAGGTGGGAGCTGTTGCTGTGCAGAGAAGGAGTTGCATGGGGGGGTCTGCAGGAAGGGATAGGAGAGGTTTAAGGAGGGGGTTGTTCCTGAAATAGGAAATTGATGGTGTTCCAGGCACCAATTCTTGCAGCAGTCCATTGCCTAACTCAGAAATTCTCTTAGAACAGGTTGTTTTTTCCATTTCATGAAATTACAGAATGGTTTGGGCTGGAAGGGACCTTAGATCTCATCCAGTTTCACCTCCTGCCATAGGCAGGGACACTTTCCCTGCCACTATCCCAAGGTGCTCCAAGCCCCATCCAACCGGGCCTTGGACATTTCCAGGGATGGGGCAGCCACAGCTTCTCTGGGCACCCTGTGCCAGGGCCTCCCCACCCTCACAGAGAAATATTTCTTCCCAATATCCCATCTGACCCTGCCCTCTGGCAGAAGGAAGCCATTCTCTCTTGTCCTGTCACTCCAGGCCCTTGTCCCAAGTCCCTCTCCAGCTCTCCTGGAGCCCCTTTAGGTACTGGAAGGTGCTCTGAGGTCTTCCTGGAGCCTTCTCTTTTCTACATGGCCAGGTCATGTCAAGCTACTCATCTACCAACACCCCCAAGTCCTTGTCAGCAGGGCTGCTCTCAATCCATTCTCTGCCCAGTCTGTATTTGTCTCCTTGGCATTGACTCAACCCACTGGCAGAACCATTTTATTATTTTATTTTATTTTATTTTATTTTATTTTATTTTATTTTATTTTATTTTATTTTATTTTATTTCTTTATTTTATTATTTATTTTATTATTTTACCTTAGATTATTTTATTTTATTTCCACTCTCTTGCAAGGCTTTTCACAAAAGCCCATTTACAACATGTTGGAGTTTATAATGTTCTCTTCCCACTTGAAAGTAGCCTTCACCACTGGAATAAAATGTGAATAATTGGGAAATATCAGCCTATGTCCCATGGGCTGACAGACCCTCTCTTCCCCCTGCTGACCCTCACAACAAGGCACAAAATCTCATTCTTAAAAATGTTATTTTTCCTTTTTATCGAAAGCTACGTCTCTGCTGTGAGATAATTTCAGGAAACTTTGGGCAGGTGAAAAATAGGAAAAATACATTTCGTCCAGCCCCAATACTTAGATTTCTCAACTACCAACATCTCTTGACTAATTAATTAAGTTTCATGGAGATTTTTATCTTGGTGTCAGTACATACACTGACATCTGGAGTGCAGCTCAAGGGGCCTCAACTCAAGGCCTCCATTCTGTCAGGAGCTAGCCCAGAACCTCCTCCCTTCCCAGCTCCTCCCGTCCCACCAGCCCCGCTCTTGCCATTTCCATCCTCCAAAGAGGCGAGAGCTCCCTGCAGAGGGGCCCCAGCTCCGTGCCTCAGTTCCCCCTGCCTGCCTGGGCCATTCCCCCCTCTCCCAAATGCTGGCTGAGGCAGAGCTGTGGATCTCTGCCATTTGGCTGAGGGTCAATCCAGAGCAGGCAGAAGCCCTGGAGCTTGGCAGAAGGAGCAGTCTTGAAGGATTGGAGCACAGCGCCTGCTCCCTCTGTTGAAAGGCTCCCATCCTTTTCTCTCCAAGTGGGCTGTGGGCAGTGCAGCCCCTCTCCTGGATACCCAGCAATGTCTGGAATTGCTCTTCCACTCTGCTCCACCCAGGAGGTCTCATTTCTCTGAGATCTCATTTCTCCGGGACCTTCCCGCAGTTCTTTATCCCTGCTGTTCCAAGGCTAATCTAAGGATGCAGGCCCTACCTTGGGCTACCCTGGAAGGCTGCTTGGAAGCCTCATCCAGCACAGCAGAGCACAGCTGCCCATCTTGGGAGCAAGGCAAACTGGCAGGAGTACATCACACCTGTGCTCCATGCTCTGAACTGGCTGCCAGCTCCCTCCTGGGCCCCGGCCAAGACTGGTTAAATATCGATAAAGCCGGAAATGAACTAAGCTCCGGCTGGATCCACGTCTGCTTTTCTGCCTTGCCTCCTCACAACACCTGAAATGCCATCTGAGCCCAGATCTGTGGCCACACGGCTGGTGCCCTGCTTGGATGAGGATCTCTGTTAACAGCCCACCGCTTTGTGGGGCCCGATCCCAAAGCCTGGGAATTCAAAGGGAATTTTGCCACGGATAAAGTGGGGAGAGACATCTGCAAGAACATCACGTGGAGACAGGAGGGAGCAGAAGTACAAAGAGAAGGATCAGTGCTTATCTTGGTTGCCCAGGGAAGCTGTTGCTGCCCCATCCAAGGCCAGGTTGGATGGGGCTTGGAGCACCCTGGGATAGTGGAAGGTGTCCCTGCAGGGTGTTGGAACTGGATGTTCCTTAAGGTCCCTTCCAACCCAAGCCATTCTGTGATTCTATAGTCTTTGAGCTAGATTTCCTTATCTGAGGAAGAAAGATTTGAGAAAAAAAGGTGAGGGTTGGCTTCTTCTGCTTTTTTAACACTGCACAGATATTTTTCTGGCTTGTGCAGAAGGCACTTGCAGTTGAGGACACTGAGAGCTGTGACTTAGTGAATTTGGGGTTAATGCTGATGTGAAGCACTCTGTGGGGTCAAGCCATGCACCTCCACTATTTCATCCTCCAAGTTCCCTGAATATCCTCAAAATTATGTTTTGACAGTCAGTGAAAGAGGCCAGGCAGCAAGCAGGGGGATTTCTTTGTACTGACACAGAAACTTGTTTGGGATTTGCTTATCTTACTGTGATTTGGCATTTTTAAGATTTCCATCCTGGGAAATAATGGGAAGGCATCCCCTGAGGGAAGGGACTCCTGGTCCACACATGACTACCTCCAAACCGTTGTGCTGGCCATTTCATCACTGGGCAGAGACAAACCTTGGTGGACTCCAGCCACCTGCCTGGGAGAGATGTAGGGAGCCAAAACATGCCATAAGTGCAGTTCACTCCCTGGCCGTATTTCAGATTGCCCAAAGCACCACCCCTGTTGTTCACTGACAAGATGAGCTTTGTCTTCTCGCTCTCTGCTGTGCAAAGCTCCTTCCAGTCCCTCTGAGTGCCTGGGACCCCAATCTGGGCATGCTTTTTTACAGCCCACTCACTTTGGAGCACCTTAACACCCTACAAACTGCAGTCCTGGAGAGAACTAAAAAAATCCCAGTTTATCCCAGCATCTTGTTACTGGTAATGGCTGCAGACCATAAGGGCAGGGTAGGCAGTGAAAATTCCCCTATATTTTGTTCCTTTTCTCAGACATGTGCAGCTCAGAGACTTCCCAAGACAGAGACAGTGTCTTTGCATTTATTGGTTGAGGATGGATTTTTATTCCATTCCTTGGTTTAGGGACTTTATGATTTAAACTTTCGGCACCCAAAACTTCCTTTGGCAATGAGATCAGCAGCCTAAAAAACATGACCTCATTCATTTATTTTGGAATTGCTGATGAGACAGTGCATCTTCATTCCTGGTCACCTTCTCCATCCCTCTTTTTGTATTATAGATTCATGTCATATCCAACTTTTCTTTTTCAACCTGTGAAGGCTTTGTCAGTTTAGGATTCCTTCTATGGAAGCCATTACTTCAGCAAACCTCGTCACCCACCTCTCCATCCTTTTTTTTAGCTCTAAACCTCTGCCTGACAGTGAGATGAAAATTGCCTGTGATGCTTAGGACATTAGGCACAGCTTCAACAGGAACCTTCACACACCAGGCATTTTCCAGCTCCCTTACCAAGGGCACCTGTGTTGTGTAGCAGCAAATCTGTCACCAATGGGACACCTCAATGCTGTCCCTGCAGCAGCAGCCACAACCAGGATGGGAATGGAGGGATGCCAGCCTGTAGAGAGCTTGCAGTTATGAAAAAGCCAAAGAAGAAATTGTTAATAACATAGAGGTACCTGGTATCAACTGTTTGGGCACTCTCAAAGCATCTGGGTATTCCCTGTAACTCAGAAATGATTATAAAAGCAGCTCATTCCATCACACAGCCTGTTGAGAATTTCATGCATGCACTGGGGAGAAAAAAAAAAAAAATCATGATTGCTAAACGCTCCATTTTCTTTTCAAGACACTGTGCTAGTCTGAAGTGGTGTATGTATACATTTCAGGCAAATGTGTACTTTGTCTTCAAATGAACAGCTTTCAAAATGATCTTTGGTTAAGCTCCCTTTTATTTTTATCTTTTATTCGCCTACAATGCCAGCTGAGGTTACCCATCTCCCGACAGCTACCAAATGGACTCGTAATTGTAAGGCTCGGTGATTTAATTAGACTCATTCTAAACACTCACATTTTTATCAATTAGTTAATGGGCTAAAGAGAGTCTTATTGTTGGAGCCAGGTCATTTGGAAGCTGGAGCCTTCGTGAGGGCAAGAAGCTGAAGAACAACAGCGTTAATATCTGTAATTAACCTCACGAGTCCTGGTTTGTTCAATTAGGACTGAACCCCCTCTCCATCCATATGCCTTTCGTCAGATGGGCTTTTAATTTGAAATAATTGTTACAGAAAAAAAATCAACAAATAATAGCTTCTTTTTTTCCTTCTTTTTTTTTTTTTTTCCCCTCAAATGCAGACACATATAAAAACAAAAAGCACAATCTTGACACACGTGCCTGTGAGCTATTTATTAGAGCCTGGTTAATTCACAGCTCCCATATAAATAATCATTCTAGGTTTTTAAAGATTAACAAAGCTCTTGGTAACAGATATTGTGGGATCTTTTCAAATTGATCCTCATCTTGTAATATGTATCTGTGTCTTTTTTAATGCTGCCTTTTCTACTACTACCAAAAAAAAAAAAAAAGTTTGGGCTTTGATTACTTTTTGCAATTTGTTGCATGTGATTTCTGTGCTTTGGAGAGTCTGATACATCTGGTAGTTGTTTTTTTCTTGAGGACGAGCTGTCTGGTATAAATACATCTGTTATAAATTAGAAAAGAGAAATATAGAACAGCCCACGATTACAGAATTGCAAAATTATCACAGAACTACAGCAGGTTCAGCATGCCTGTCTGTATCTATATATTAAAATATACACACCCATTTATGATGTTTAATTCTCACGCTATACTATAAATATTTAAATGTATATGTGTTTAAATGAGTGTATGTACTTGGATACGCACATATATGTGAGGACCAAGCTTTGCTTATGGTGTGCACATGATCTCTCTGCCTTAAAAATTTTAATTATTCATTATTATTTATAGAGATTATATATATATTTGCCAGTGTGTATATACAGATGTATCTATATAAACATAAAAGCCCACTTTCCTGGCTTGCTGAGACAATAGGCACTCTGTGTGTCCTTAATCTTGTATATAATGTATACACAGTAAACATGCCCTTAACACTTGCTCCTGCATTTTCATTCTCTGCAACTTATTCATCTCTGTTCCAATTGCCATCTACAGATAAATCCCGGGACAGACACACAGATGATTTTTTTAAGCTGCCTTTGAATTCATTCAGTCAAAAGAGAACAAAATTAATTAGAAAGATTTAAGGATGGGCGTGATCACATCAGTGCAAGGCATTTAAAAGAGGGTCGGAGGTAGGTAAGTAGATACTAAAAATACCTCCTGGATTACGTTAGGTCCTCAATCATAGGCATTAATTGCATATTGCTTCTACAGAGAAATGTCTCTGCTCAGCCAACACACCCACACCTGCTCAGTTTTGTGTACGAGCACCTAATTCCACCAAAATCAAGGGCTTGTGCAGATACACAACGGGGAAACTGGCGCTGCCAGCAGCAGCACTGGATTTTTCCATGGTTAGGGTTTCCCTTAGGAGGGAGGAATTCACCCTGGGAATGGGGTCCATACCTCGGGCCAGCTGTGTGGGAGGCCTCAGAGCCAAGCCTGGCCAACACAGAGGTGCTACTGAGCCCAGGCCATAATCCCAGACCCCAAACTCTGCGGGGTCCTGGGGACCCACGGGCTGCACCAGGGCCATGGCACAGCCTGGCCAGTGCCACCAGCCCAGCCCTGCTGCCACCCCGAGCCCAGTTTCAACCCAGGAAGGATGGAGGCCTCCCCAGCACACCCATTCCCATCACAAAGCACGGTGGGTCCAACCATAATTGGTTCCAAATTAAGCAGGATTAAATAACAGAAACGTAACATAGCACAAATGCTGAGAAGTCAGGCCTTCTTTTTTACACAGTTATCTTTTTTTTTTTTTTTTTTTTTTTTTTTTTTTTTTTTTAACAGCGCCAAAGAAAGAGGCAAATTGTTGTGTAAAAATACGCGACAATAATAGTGGTCCTGGAAGGAATGTTTTTCTTCTCTCTGGCTGCTACAAAAACAGTTGACTACTGAGAAGCAAAGAGGAAATTTGCAAGAAAGGGCACAGCACAACAGCAGCGGGGACTGTTAGGGGAACGGTAGGCGCTTTGTTATTTCGGGAACTTCACTGTAATTTTAAAGCGTTATTTATAATAGTAATAATGCCAGCCAACTTGTTTCACTTAATACACAACCAGCCTAAATAAAAGGCTACAAAAGCAGCTGGGAACAGTACAGTTTCCTACTGTAATTGTGCGTACGTATCCGAACATCTGATGAGCCCCGCTCTACGTTTCCTTATTGTTATCGCCAACAATTATTCCCGTGCATGCGCCGCAGAGCCGGAGCTCCGCTGAGCTGCATAAATGCACTCTTTGTCTCCTTAATTATTAGGCAGACAGTTCATTCTGTCCCATGTCCAAGTTCCAGACAGGTGGAATAAGGAGGTGGCATCTGTCTTAATATTGAATGCCACGCTTCCCCCATCTGCCGTAATAACAGCGCGGGGGCTGCTTGGCTTCGGTTGCTCCATTCTGCACCCAGCCATATGCCCTGGTGTGCCGCACGTGCCGCCGCAGCGCGCCGGCCGCGGGCGAAGGAGCCTCGGCGCGGGGCCGGGGTCAGGCACGTGCTGGAGTCAGCAGGTGACAGTCAATACGGCCACTGAGAGCCGCCCCCCGCGCCGCTAGAAAGGGGCCTTCAAAGTCAATTGACGGAACAGAGCGCCCTGCCAATCAAATTTTGCAGGGCATACCTTCCAGGCTAGGCAAATAAGAAGATTTAGAGCACATGGCAGTTCATCGTTTATAATCCTGTCTTAGCCCAGCATGGCTTAGTGATAGTTCTGTGACAGATGATGAGCACATGACAGCTGGGGGATCTTATACAAACTCATACAGTAAAATTAAAATTAAATTAGTGACACACTTGTACACATTAGTTGTGCAACAGTTATGCAATCTGTTCGAGACCCTTAATGCAAACCATCGCTGATTTAAATAATTTATACTGGTGCCGAGGTGCTGGGTTGTGGGGTTTTTTCCCTCTCCCAGAAGGAATGCAGCATTTGCACATTTTTAGCTTTAAACAGCTCTGTCCCTTTCATTCTGTTTGTCCTCTTATTTCTTCTCCAGAGAGAAAGCAAAGACTTTTTTTTTTTTTTTTTTTTTTTTTTTCAAAGTTTAAATATTTNAGGATAATGAGAATCGAATATAAATGAAATAAAGGGGCTTCCATCTATTTCTATGGAGAAAACAAAGTCTTTTTTTTTTTTTTTTTTTCTTTTTAAAGTTGAAATATTCAGAAGGGTTGTTCTGGAGTTCTGGGAGTGGTTTTTTTTCTTGCTGAGTGCACCGTGCAATTCACAATATTATGGCTGTTTCATTTTCCTACATAGCCATACTACATTGCCATTAAAAAAAAAAAACCAAACAAATAAAAACAAACATACTGATCTCCCCCCTCAAGATGCAGACTGGGAATGAAACCTATAAGATTTGGGTGTTTTTAGATACAGGAGTATAATAAACTGGCTGTTCTTTGGCTCTTTAATCTGATAATCTTGTTACTATTTTATGTTTGTGTGTTGGGAAAAAAAAAAAAAGAGAAGTAATCACTGAAATGATGACAGTAGATCTGCAGTTTGAAAAGACTCATAACTTTAAAGCTTAGAGGGCCTGATCCTTTTATCCGCGTGGGCTTGACACCAGACTACCTCTATTAGCTTTAGTGGAGTTCCACCTGATTTACACAGGGTAAACAGAGACTGCATTCGACCCTGAAATCCTTTTTGGAAGGCCACTCTCTACACCAGCAGCGTGTTTTTACTGCTCCTTCCCACTCCCTCAGTGTTTCTCAGTCGCTGAAATTACAGCTCAGCCACACAAAGTGTTTTTACCCTCGTGGATAGCAAAACTGTGGTGTCCAATAGCTGTTGCAGTGCTGATCTATACTGCAATAATTCAGGGAATCATAATGATTTATCAGCTGTGATAGAACAAAAAAAAAAAAAAAGGGAGAAAATCTTGGGCTTTTTTCCCTAAAGCAAATTAATTATTTATTTACTTATTTATTTTTGTGTGTGTATTTAATCACGACTAGAGGATGATTTGGGGATTCCCAGCCACGGGAATTTTCCCAGCTAGTAAGGATAGTGTGTGTGCATTTATGTTTATATATAATTGAGATTAGAGGATAATTTGGAAGCTGTGGAAATGCTCACAGTTAGGAAGGCTAGTTTGGGTCTTTACAAGCTGTCTCTGTGTTAGGCTCCTTTTTCATTTATGTAAAGGAATAACCTATGATAACCACCCAAAAAAAGTGATCCAGTCTTTGAACCCCCACACTAAAAAGGACAATTCTTGTTCTACATATTTTTATTTTTGTGTTAATAAGGTCAGTGAGGGATTTTTTTAGTAGAAGGTGTCCTTGCTTATTCAGGGTGTTGGACAGGATGACCTTAAAGATCCCTTCTGACCAACCCAATCTTAGTTTAGGATCCTACAGAATTTTTTTAGCATCCCCCCCCTTTCCTCCCAGGAGCATCTGGAGGCTCAAGCCATTCCCACCACCTGTGGTGCTCTGAGCTAAACTCAGCTCACCTGGTGCTCGGTGAGGATGATTCACCTGGCAGTTCCATGGCAGCAGGATGCAGAGAGCAGCCAGATGGTGACGTGGCTGCAGCTCAGCCCAGCTGGGAGTGCAGCTTCAGGTGGTCCCTGCTGTGTGTAAATGCAGCGTGCTGTGTGTCCCCTGTGCAGAGCCACGGGCACTGGTGGGCCCAGCTACTGCTGGTGGCAGTGGGGAGGGCTCACAAGGGCATCCAGGTGGCCACCACCTCCAGGGAAAAGGCCTTAGACATCTGCTGAGGTTCTGGCAACCTGGGAAATATCCCCCATACTCTTTCCCTGCTCACCTCAGAGGTTAGTGCCACATCTCCAAATGTGTTCCTGCTCTTTCACAGTCCACCCGTGAGTGTAGTGAGGTGCAGAGATCCCAGACCTTGTGCTGCCCAGGCCTTGGAGGATGGACCCATGTCGGATTATGGCTTTGAGAATTCTCTACAAATCCATTTCCCACAGACCCACACCAGCAATGCTGCACCAGTGAATCCCAGTGTGGTCATCACTGCTTGGCTGCTCCACTCCCTGAGCCCAGAACAACAGCTCCACTGGCACCAGACCAGTTTGCTGATGAAGCACAACCCAAGTCACCTCTGGGCCATGTCTCTGGCTTGATATTTTCTCTTCTGCCCCATGTCTGCTCTTATCCAGGCTCTGTTCTTCCACAGCCTCCAGACCAGGAGTAAAACCCTTCATCCAACAAATGCATTCTGTTCTCGAGCTTCATTTGGTCCCCACTTATTTCTGGGACACTGTGGCCCTTGGCAGGTTGTGAGGTGCAAAAAGACACTGGTACTCTGACTATGGAAGGAAACAGGCCTGGGAGAGGGATGGCAGTGGCCTCATCTCTGCCTGGAAATGCTCACACAGAAGTGCACTCACACTGCTGTGGTGGCCCCAATACTGTGTGACAATCACAAGGCCCCTGGTACACAGAGCTGCAGGATGTTTAACAGAGAAATGGTTTTTAAAAAACTTTTAAGAGCTTTAAAACATGGCTTTCTTCCTGTTCTCTGTTTCTTCTCCCTGGGGCTGGGTAACAGCAGGTTCTTCTGGCGACATGAGTCCAATTGTGCAGGTTTCAGAAGGAGAGAAAAATGGTGTATAATCAATTGTATATAATAAAACTCAGGGGGAAAAAAGCCTTTTCCATGCTGCACAATATCAGCATTTTGCAATTGGACACTGTATTTACCAAGGCTAGAAAGAAAAGATGCCTTCCAAGGAAGAGTTTGGGGCTTTAATACACAAATCACAGGGTGCAAGCTGAGTTACTGGAACCTACCACAGAGTATTGGTTGCCCCACACATCAGAATGAAGCCATTTAAGGATGGAAAACCCCTCAGCAAGTGGCAAAAAAGCAGCTGTTGGGAACATCTGCAGCAGCATGTGCCCACCTCACCTGAGACGCACATGAAGGGAAATCATCATCACAGAATCATCACAGAATGGTTTGAGTTGGAAGAGACCTTAAAACCCACATTGTTCCAACCCCCTCACCATAACCAGGGACACCTTCCACTAAAGCAGGTGCTCCAAGCCCTGTCCAACATGTCCTTGAATATTTCCAGGGATGGGACAGCCACAATCTCTCTGGGCAACATTTCCAGTGCCAAATCCCAAATCTTGTCATCACAGGATGGGAGGGACCACCTTGTCCCCTGCTCAGACATGACTCTGGGGCCTCCTGCAGTCACCCTGCCCAGGAGGGTTGTCCTATGCAGGGCCAGGAGTTGGCCTTGTTGGTCCTTGTGGGTCCCTTCCAGCTCAGGATATTCTGTGGTTCTGTGCCTCTATGGATGTAGTTCAGCAGGTTCTTCTCATCACACCTCACACCTGCTCTCCTATTTCACCTTTCCTGCACAACTGCACTTGAGCTGGAGGGGCAGGGTTTTTTTGCAGGAGAAAAAAATGTAAGTTTTTTTTACCTCTCTCTTTCCTAGCAACTAAAATAAAAAAATTATAAGGAAAAATCCAAGCAGGCTGAAGATAAATGGGATAAATCATAGACAAATCACACCTTTATGCTCTGCACACGACAGACACGCGGGCGTGGAGCAGAGTCGGGGCTGGAGAGAAGCTTATCCACGTCCTGCACATGGGCAGCTTTTTAATTACTTGATGGAGTGACTCGCTGTGATTTGCAGAGCAACCTGGGAACAGGACATCTGTCTCCCACTAAACGAGGCCAGTCAGGGGGATTAGGTACCTGTCCTCTTTGAAAAGGAGCCTGACCCTCCAGCATGGCCGTGTCCTCTTCCATGGGGCTTAAAAATGAAGGAAGCAGGAGCCAGGCTGGGGCTCAACACCACAAATCAGATCCTGTCGGGGTCTTCTCCGCTGAAGATGACCCCAGGTGTTGGTGGAAGCCGCTTTTCCCAACCCAGCTGTCCAAGAAGGAGTCAGGAGTCTTCTGCTCGTGTTCTCAGTGATGTTTATTATCTCTTATCTAAAATATTTTCTGTCTGACCCACCAAGCTCTGGTTAGCAGGTCAGTCCAAGGCACACTCCCCTCCCACGGGGCTGGTGCTATCTTTTATACCCTGAACTGCCTATTAGATATTTACAATTGTGTGCCAATCCCTAACACCTGTGTTAGACAGTGACTTTCTACTCTGAACCAATCTAAAAATGCCAACATCACCTAAAAGATGGATGTCTGGAAGAAGAAGGAAGAAGGACAGGGCACGCCCCAATCCCTCCATTTTAGGATTTTAGACCCCCCTGTACCAAATCCCAAATTTTTTCCTTTCACCGTCTAACTACTGCTACTGTGCTGTCTAAACTTTTGTGATTTGTGACTCCTCATATAAGCTTGGTAATTTGTCCCATGGGCTGAAATCAAAGCCCCAAGGGTTTTTGGCCTCCTGCCAGGGCCGCCCAGACCCCTGTCCGGGGTTTGGGGCACGGAGAGGAATGTCTTGGATTCCGACAAGATCCCACCTCCTTGCTGTGTGATGCAGTTATCCATTTAGCTCCTCTGCCTCCTTGTAAGTAATGGTTCCAAGGATAAGGAGACACAGAGGTGGCAAGTGGGATGTCCTGGGCTGTTGTACCTGCCTTGAGATCCTGGGTGGGACATCTCTGGCCGGTGTTGTGTCTCTGTGCCATTGTACCAGGTCTCAAGGCAGCAATATATGTCCATAAGTCAACAAGGTTTTAGTTGGACAATGATCCTTGGCAGCTGGATTATAAAGTATTTCCAGGACATAAATAGGACACGATGGTTTGGCCCCTCTGTTTGTGGGGATAAATATGTGTTTGGGGTGCAAACAATTGTGTGTTGTATGTGAAATACACCCATGCACACTGGCATGGACTCCCTAATCATTCCATTTGTGAATGAACCACGTTTCATAAAAATATGTGGGGCACCACAAGAATTAATAACAAAGGTGCAGAGCCACAATGAACATTTTGCGCGAGCTTATGGGCATAATGAAATGAACAAAGCGAGAGGAGAAACACAGAGAACAATATCTTCACCATCAGCAGTTTACTTCAGTCTACTTATGTATGATCAAAGACTACAAATACAGTTTAAACAGCATGAAATAATGGCCAGGTTTGCAACGTGAAATAATTTTAGGTGAAAAAAAAAATAAAAAAGAAAAGGCAAAACATACAACGGGCTCGGTGCCACGATGCAATGGGCGTGTGGGCTCATTTTGTGATGAACAGCCAAGGAATGGCAGCAGTAGGGAAATGAGGCTGGAGGAGCTAACCTCCCTCCTACCTCCTCTTTGAAGATTTCTACATTCTGGGGAGAGGATAATGAAAAATATTTTACCACCTCTATTATGGAGGTGTCAGTGGACAAAAAAATGAAGGAAAAAAAGCACCCAAACAGAAAAAAACCCAAGGATGTAGCGTAATGCAATTGCCAGGCAGATGTTGGAGGGAGGGCAGGGCTGCTCCCTCTGACTCCAGTGGAGAAGAAGATGCACAGAGAGAACAGCTGAATTATTCACAAAGGATAAAGGGTACTGGAACTCACTCCCTGCAGCCCCCAGCGAGTGTCTCATGCTTTCCCCCTCCTGTTTGCCTGGCTTGGCAAGGCACCTCCTTCCACCCAAAAATCACAGAGGTGACTTTCTCCATGGCCCCTTTATATCCAAGCCTGCTGCAGAGGGCAGACTGACATTCCTGCCCCTTCTCCTGCAGCAGCTCCTTGGCCCAGCCCCTGCCCTCCACCCTTTCCCCAAACAGGCCATTCAGCACTGGGTGCTAATTCAGTGACGGATGAGGGACCTGAGCAGGGCACCTGCCCTGGGGGTTCCCTGTGTCCCCTGGCACAGGAGCAGCCAGGCAGAGGAGCCTGGGAGTGAGGAATCAGGGCTTGGATTGCAGCTGGTGCTGAGGAGGGTTGGCATCCTGGTGGGTCATTCCAGCCAAACACGAGGCCTCCAGGTCACAACTGGCCACGGCAGCAGCGGCTGTTGGGTGACAGCCACGGTGTCACACCTGGTGCAAACAAACATCAAGGTGGGAGAGCTGTTGCTCCATCCCAGCAGTCTCAGCCAAAAGCAAAAGCAGCTACAGCTGTCACTGGAGGGACCAGTGATTATACTTAAGGCTGTTTAGTTTTTTTTCCATTTAGTCTCCTGTTTTCAGCTGCTGTTGCTTCTCAATAACTAAACACTTCACTTGAGATCCTCGATATTTATTCCCAGCCTTAGGGTGAATTCTGCAGTTCTGTCTGCTTTTAGTTGTTTGTTTTAGGGTTTTTAGATGTGTTTTCTTTTTTTTTCTTTTTTTCTTTTTTTCCCAAAGACAGCAGAATGCCCCAGTCTTTTGGAGTTTTGAATTAGTGTTGCTAATGCTAAAAATTGGCTTCAGCAGCATTCAGGTTTAACCCTTTCATATTTTGTAATTGGTATTTTACCATTTAGGGGTTTGATTTGGGGGAGAAACATGGAATTTGGCAGATGGGCAGCACTGGAGGGGGACCTGGTAAAACAGGTTTAGGTGCAGCCACATTGCAGCCCTTTGGTGACCCTCACTGCAGATGCCACACTGAAAAAATCCCAGCTCCAAACCTGACACTGAGACACCACCAACTCCAAATTTCAGGGAAAAGCCAGCAATCAACCCCTTTTGACCCTGGGCTGGTTTGGGAGCCACAAGATGAGTAAAACACGAGGGTGTTTTACTCCCTGCTCTTCCACCAACCGGCACAAATAATTCTGTGAACTTCACAGCCCTTATTACTGAGCACGGCCTAATAATGTCATCTCAGGAGGCAAGTAATTGCAGTAATTAAGAGGTTGCACAAGGTCACTTGAGGCAGGGCTGGGAATACAAGCTTTTGTCTCTCACCCCTCTGCTGTGCCCTAAGAAGATGTGCACTGCAGCCACAGGCTGTGTGTGACCACCCAACCCACCTCCCTTCCACAACCAGGAATGACAGTCTGCAGGGACAGCAGCAAAAAGGGCTTTAAACCTCTTTTTTCTTTCCCTTACCCAGAAAATCTCCTGCTTTATAGAAAGGGTTTGAAGCTGGTGTGTTTCGTGGGTGAGGAGGAGGAGGAAGGAGGAGCATCAAGCAGGAGGAAGTGATTGTCCCAAAATCCTGTCCCTGCTTTGAGAAACCTGCAGTGTTTCACGTGAAAAATGTTTTGTACTTGCACAGGGTGTGTAAGTCCTTCCCTACCCAGCCTTTGCTGTGCTCGTACATCTGGGAAACGGGCATCACATTCCACAGGCTTCATTCTTAGGGGCTTTTCCTAATTTTTGATGGCTCAATTTTGCCCCTTTCAGGCTGTCTGAAGCATGAGTCTGCCTGTCTGTCATCTGACTTCATGGATGGGACTGCCTGTTCCACGGGGAGGGAAGAGCAACCCCAGCACCCGGCACTGCCTCTCTCCAGCTGATGGAGCAGATGAGGGATGCAGGGAGTTACATAAAAATGTAGGAAGCAGAAACTTAATGAAATGGCTCTAAATGTGACAGCATTCATGAAAAGATTAATTACCAGGAGTAAAGGGGGAAGGATGCCAGGAATTGATAGGATTGGTACCAATACCAAAAGCCTGCTGTGCTAGTAGAGCAATAATATGCAGTCCTAATCTGAGGGCCTATTGTTTTTCTTACAGAAACAACAGGCTCCAGCCAATGAGACAAAAGGGGCTACATTACAGTTTCTGCAGGAAAAAACAACAACAGCCATTAGAAATAATTATCTTAAGACAAATCATCAAGCAGAGTGTGGCACACACAAATATCCTCCCAAGCATGAGGCTCTGGGAAGAGAGGAGCTGTTGCTGTATTTATCCCAGTGGTTGCACGAATGAAGGGAGAGAATTAGGAAGTGGGAGAGAGTGAGGAGCAAAATGAGATGGGGGAAAGAAAGAGGGAGAGATAAAAGCACAGGTTTTCCCATCAGTGACCAGTCATGGCTCTCATCCCTGGCATGGGCATGTCCAAGGACGTGGTCCCTGTGTGCAATTCCAGCAGAAAAGAGGGAATATGTGTTCATCTGGATTTGCCACTTAGGCCCTCAATTTGCCAGGGTGTAATTAACTGTGAGGAAGGGCAGCAAAGAATCAAACCCAGAAAGTCCCTCAAATGAGATCATTATTACTGCTCCCTACAAAGACCTGCTCTCCCTACTTCCCCCGAAGCAAAGGAGGCTATATTTTTAATTTGTTCTTCCCCATCTCCTCTCCTTGGCAGAATTGATGCATCTGACATATGAAATCACAAACTAACCCGTGGCGGGATAAAAATGAAAAAGCTCCATTTTGCAGTGGGATTAGACGACCACATTTGACTAATGGCGATTTCCTGCTGCATTTTATGTTGGCTGTGATTGTGCAAAAACTTTAAACTGAAATTTCAGATGACTGGAGACGCTGAGAACGTTGCATTAACTCCCCATACAATGAGGTTTTACAGGATGCTGCCAAATATATCCTTAGACAGCATTTCCCTCTGTATTTTGGGTTATTTGTATGTGTAACTGTATCACATATTTTGATGTGTGCATGCCTTTTCTATTTGATTGGTGTGTGTACTGATCAGTATTGTATTTTAGCTGTAATAATATCATATAAAATACACATAAACCCAATACAATTTTATAAGTACAAATCCAAATGGCTCTGTAAGCAAAGACCACATCTGTATGGGTGGCTGCATACAAATAGATCCTGGCAGAGCAATTCTCTAAAGTCATCTTCCACCACCTCTAATGGAGGCTACTTTATGTAAAGGAAAACATTGAAAAGAACATATCTATACCTATCTCACTTGAAACAAAAAATACACAACATTCTGTAACCTCTGCAGTGCTAATACATAACATATGGTGTCTGTTTCACATGCTAATAGTGACTTTTTAATTTGAAGTCAGCCCCAATGAACCTAAATCCGTGCTGTCTCCAGGATTAATTATGAGTACTAGACTGTGATACCAAGCCTCTCTTCTTGATAAGCTTTATAACCAGGTTTGCACACAGGATAAAACAGCTCCTGAGAGCTGCCATATTTAACCTATGTGTGACCTGCTGGCGCATCTTTTGGAGAAAGAAAGCAACTTGGTGAGGTGCTGTGTTCTATCTTGAGGGCATGGGCACTGCCAAGGTGAAAAACACACCACTGATGGGTCCTGACATTAATTACTGAGCCACAGGCACCTATTTATCTTTATCCAATACACAAACATCCTGAAAGCAGGGATTGGGTCCAAGTGGAGCGAAGCATTCTGAGCTCCACAGCTCACAGGTTAACCCATATCTTCTGCATCTGAACTGCTTCTCCTGCCCACAGCCCTGTGTGTTTGGGAGCTCCTCCTGGTGCTGGTTTTCTGGGCTGGGGCCGGGGTGGAATCCTCAGGGACAGGAGAACACAAGTGACCACTCACAGCTTGGCCTGAAGGTCCATCTAGTAGAGGTGCTTAGAGAAAAACCATAAAAACGAGGTCAGCCCTCCCCCTTATCACCTCCATTCCTTGCAGCACTGAGCTTTTGAGTCAGAGGCTGTATCTTTTTTGCTCAAATAGCCCTGGCTGGTGCTCACTGCATGAATTTGTCCACAGCTCAACCTGTTTGTGCCTCGATTCCCACAGCGGAGCGCGGAGCATGCGGCCAGCGAGGGCTCTCCCTGGCCCAAGGTAATTTCATAGCAGCACAAAACCCTTAATGTCACTTTAAATAGGTTTAGGTGCAAAGATCAGAGCCTATCCTAAGCACTGCTATAATGTTTCTCCTTGGAGAAAACGGCTTCTTGATGCCCAGAGGATCCTGCTGAGGCGAAGACGTTAGAAGTGGTTTTCTCTAAAATACATGTGCTTGGATGCTCAGGTGGCTGCAAGTTCATCTTCCCTTCCTTGACAAATAGGCCTGCTTAAGGAATTGAGGCTTCCTTTCTTTCTCTGAATCTCTTTTATTAACCTCAGGTTTTTAAATTACTGCAAAATACATTTAAAGTGGTTTTCAAGGTCACTGGAAAACTACATTTTCGAAGTGTCAGTAGAAAATAACCAACTTTCGGACCACGAAAACGATGATATTTATTTTTGAACCTGCAAACCCGGTGATAAACCCAAGCTGTTTACATTAGTTTGAAATCTGTTTTCCTGGTTCTGGCCAACCATGGCCCTGCTGCAGCTACTTTTCCCTCCAGATAATTTGCCATTCCCACTGCAGCGTAAATTCTTCCCCAGACAGTAATGCTGTGGCTGCCAGCCCTGCCACCAAAATGGCCCTGTCTCACAAGCTAAGTCGGATCAGCCTGAGACAGGATTTTCCTGACACAAACTGTCTGTCAGGGCTGTGGAACTGGGGTTTCTGGGGGTGGCATTCACATCTGTGGCTCGATATGAAGCTGTCACCCCACAGTCAGTGCCTGGTGCCGTCAGTGCCTCTGCCTGCAACCGCCTCCCAGAGAAACAGGAACAATTATTTGTAATAATTAACAATCCCAGAAGAGTTTTCAGGAGAAGTGATGTGTTTATCTGCCATGCCTTGGCTAAATTCCAGCAAGGACTGCACGACACCCTGCCTCTGTCATCGTATCTCATCCACCTAAATTCTCCTGCAGTTTTGATCAGGATGGAGAGCCTTTGTTATTCCTTCTCCAGCAGCTCTTGCACTGGATTCCTGCATTTGGAAATAGCTGCTGAGCCAAATACATTTCAGTTACAAGTGATCAGTACTGCAAATTCTTCTGATTTTATAATCAGTCTTAGGATTTTTGGCATTTTTCTGAGAGCCTGAGCTGTTGGAGTCGTTATGAAGCACCAGGATCTCAGTTTTCATGGTTTTAAGTAAGTGGCTCACCCTTGCAGTTGAAAACACGAGGCATGTTTACCCTAGAGGCTGAGAAGCCAGATGGTGGATAAAGAAAATGCAACAATTTGGGGTTTTAATCTCGTGATTTTTTTAAGCCAATCTCATAATTTTGGGGAGCTGGACTCACAGTTTGTGAATGTCCGCAGTTGGCATTACCGAGTGATCATATTTTACGAGGAGTGCTTAATTAATTGCTGATTTAATTTGTGTTTGCCAAAAGCTTTGAAATCCTTGGATTCATTGAGTTCCTTTTAGGACAGAATACAATTTTCAGTGCTAAATCTGCTCGGATCTGCTACTCTGGGAATCTTTCAGTGGCCAGCAGTTCAGTTTAAGGGATGAAACGCATTTTGGTGGCATTCTCACCCTAAACACTTTGAAGGCCCCACTCCCTGGAGGCAGAGGAGTTGCACATGACCACAAGATGAGCAGTTTCTTCTAAAAGGTACAAAATAGACAATCCTCTGGGTCAGGCTCACCCCCAATTTTGGAGAGATCACTCACCAGCCCCTAAGCAGGACAGGGAATTTTGTAGGAGTCTTCCAGTGCCACTGAAGGCCAGAAGAAGTCATGTTATTTTGGGCATCCAGCCCTCAGGCTGTTGAAGGTCTCTGCTGATCAT
The DNA here is from genome assembly GCA_013397555.1 of Urocynchramus pylzowi. Classification (NCBI taxonomy): domain Eukaryota; kingdom Metazoa; phylum Chordata; class Aves; order Passeriformes; family Fringillidae; genus Urocynchramus; species Urocynchramus pylzowi. The sequence goes on from VZRH01007656.1 coordinate 152,478, forward strand.
GATTTCATAAAATCACAGAGTGATTTGGGCTGAGAGAGACCTTAAAGACCAGGTTCCTTCAAGGCCCATCCAACCTGGCCTTGAACACTTCCAGGGATGGCACAGCCACAGCTCCCTGACCCAAATGTGGGCCTGGCAGCCAGGCAGACATTTTTGTGACACAAAGCTGTCCCTACATTGAAAATGGTTGCATAAAATAAGTAGCTCCTTCTAACCCTCCACCAGACATCTTAGAGAAAGGCCAAACTCTGCTCAGAGTGGGGTTGTTTCACCTCAGGGTCATTCAGGCAGCTGGGGCATGGAAAATGGTGTGTCATGCAGTAAAACAAGGTACCTCGTGCTAGGCCTGGTGAGAATGTCTTTTAAGCCAAAATAATGCTGGGTCTTATTTACTTGACAGCTCAGACATTAATTTAAGACAGGCACAAATGAATCACCAGCCATGTTACAGTTGCCTCGTTGGAATCCCTCTGCTATAATCTCACAGTTTTTTCACCTAATTAATTTCCCCTTTCCTTGCACCAGTGTTTCATGAGTGTATCTTGTTTGGAGGAGATTAAGAGTCACACACTTCATTAGTAAGGTGTAAATTATCAGAGAGACCCTCTCCATCCACCTGCTTAATTGGGTTAATGAAGCGTCTCTGTGGGCCCTGGTAAGGCAGCACTGCTCTCTGCTCCCTGCAGGCGTTACCAGGGCTGTTTGGAAAATAAATGGAGACCTTAAAGTTCCCACCTTGGTGCATTTTGAGACTTGTGGGCATTAAATTTATTTTTAAAAAGGGAAAAAAAGAGCTGAAGTTGACATGAATTGCAAGATAAAGCACTCCTGCCCGTGAAATTACAGACATAATATTGCTCGAATCATTCCAAATCAGAACTAATTCCTAATTAATACTAACTTCTAATTTTTTCTCTACCTTAAGCAGCCAGATTGCATTAATATAACACACACAGAGATACTATTAATGCTCAATTAAATGGTTAAACTAGAATAAGTGCCACAGCAATGCAAGGGTAAAAATGTGGAGTGTGTGTTCAATCTCTGCAATGTGGGGTGCAGACAGTCCTAGGCAATGAGTGCCCCTTGTCCCTGGCAGACGTGATCCCACATGGAAACCAGGTCCCTTTATCTCTGCACATCCCTGTCTCGCCTCTCCTTGGGTTTTGGAGACTATTCTTAGAAGGGAAAGTGATAAAACCTCTATCAGGCGCATACATTACCGCACACCCACGGAACAGGAAATTTTAAGGTGATGTGAGAGATTATTTGCACTGCATGTCTGGGCTCAGAGAGTCACTGCTCTTCCAGCCTGGAACAGAAACACGAGGGGATGACTCACGAGTGCTGATGTCACTTGTGGGGTGAGGTGGGCTCAGCCCAAAGCTGATCCTGAGCGAGGTCAAAGCCCACAAACACCGAAGCTCTTTAAACGTCCTCAGGCTCTTTCTCATGAGCAGCCCATTGAACTCGCGCTCGTGCGGCCAGAAACAAATCCATCAGCAGCCCCGAGCCTCAGCCAGATGGACAATTTGTGGAGGCAAAATGAGGAGAAAGGCTGTGGGTAAATTATTTGTCACAAAATATTCGCCTGGCTCTACCTGACAGAGCAGAGTCCCGCGTTTGATCTCTGTGAGCGACTGTCGCGGGAATCAAAGGGAGTTTTGTCAGGGGATTAAGTGCAGAAGTTGTCGTCAAGAACTACATTAAAGATAAGAAATCCAGAGTGTGGCCCAAAGTGCCTAATCCAGCACAACTAGTGAATTATTAAGTTGGTCATTTGACAGAAGGAGGGGAAAAAAAAATCCAACTGTTTTTGAGACTGCCTAAAAAAGAGGTTTCCATTAAAATACAGTGGTTGCATAATGAGAACACAACATGCAGTTCCAACATGAGAGCTGGGCTCTTGCACCAGTCCCTGCAGCTATGGAATGATGTCAGAAAATAGCAGCTTCCAAGAGCTTCTCCTTATTCCAGATATAGGATTTGGACCTCCAGCTCTGACTGCTGGGGAAAATGCAAATTTTTGAGGTATCAGCAGTAGCTCACCTTTGGAGACTTGAGATGTGCCTGAGATATCTGGCTGATGCCAAACAGAGCCCACAGGCACCCAGTCCTGCCTACAGAGTCTCCACACCTTGGTGGTAGATCGGGAATGCTAAGGTGTCCATCTCTGCCAGGAGCACAGAGCTGCTCTGTCACTTCTGCATCCAGCTCTGGGGATCCCAGCATGACAGGGATTTGGAGATGCTGCAGTGAGTCCAGAGGAGGCCATGAGGATGCTCCAAGGGCTGGAGCCCCTCTGCTCTGGAGCCAGGCTGGGAGAGCTGGGGGTGCTCCCCTGGAGAGGAGAAGGCTCCAGGGAGAGCTCAGAGCCCCTTGCAGGGCCTGGAGGGGCTCCAGGAGAGCTGGAGAGGGACTGGGGACAAGGGATGGAGGGACAGGACACAGGGAATGGCTCCCACTGCCAGAGGGCAGGGATGGATGGGAGATTGGGAAGGAATTCTTCTCTGTGAGGGTGGGCAGGCCCTGGCACAGGGTGCCCAGAGGAGCTGTGGCTGTCCCTGGATCCCTGGAAGTGTTCCAGGCCAGTTTGGACAGGGCTTGGAGCAACCTGGGATGGTGGAAGGTTTCCCTACAGGGGACAATCCCATGACAAGGGATTGGAATTTTAAAAATGGTCTTTCAACCCAAACCATATTATGATTCCATGATTCCATGACAGATAGGAAAATATCCAGCAGCTAGAGAAGAAAGCAAACTGGAAATGCTGGATTTGTGGACAAGATGGAAACATCTGCACAGACAGCTGACCACAGGGATGAATGTGAGAAAACAGAAATCTTAACAGGCTCATGAGGAAAAGGGAAGAGGTGTGAGTGAAACAGCATCTCCAGGAATCCTGCCAGGGATGAAGGTATTTGAGGAGCTGTGGGACCCCCAGCAGAACGAGATTCTGTCTGTTACACAAAATCAGGGGAGGGGAGGCATGAGGTGTTTGCATCACCGAGGTGGGAACTCTGCCTTGCAGGCCCCGCAGGGACAGGCTCACTTGTGAGGGCTGGCCAGGGGCTGGGACAGGGTGTGGAGCAGCAGAAGGAATCCCACAGCAATGCCTCCAGCTAGGAAGGGCAGCACCAGGGGCTTGTGCGTGACACAGACAGCAGGAAGCAAAAATTCTCCCCCAGAGTCACTTTAGCACTTCCGTGCCACCACTGCTGGGAAATGTGAACGAGGACACGGAGAAGACGATGCCACTCCAAGATATGACACCCCAAGATCATCTCAGCTGTCCCTGCTCCAGTGCAGTGTGATGGGAATCGCTGGAACACCACTGCAAATGTCCCAAAAATCTTCCAGACACCGTGAAGGATGGTTAGGAAGGCTGGGGTGGGAGAGAGGTGGGGCCAAGAGCCCCGCAGCAGCTGCCAAAGCAGCTGCCTGGAGGTGATGTCCCTGCCAGGGGACACCCTGTGGGACTGCCCAAAGGGGCTGCACAAACCAGAACAGAGCAAAGAGCACCTGGTCACACCTGTGCACACATCTGGCTCTGCCATGAGCCCCTAACTCCCACACCCAGCCAGGAATCAGTGCTGGAGCTGGAAGGGGCCTTGAAGATCCTCATTTCTGGGGTTTGGATCCACGTGGTCTTTAAGGCCCTTCCAACACAAACCATCCTGGGATTCTGTGATTCTAAGGAGTATTTCTGTGGTTGGCACAAAGCAGGAGAGAGCAGTGCTTGAGGGAGCTGGAGCAAATGATCCCTCACTCAGCTGGACCTGTGGGCTTGACAGGACAGGACAGTGATCCCTCAGGCTCCCTCTCCATCATGGACACCAGACAGGTAAAAACTCTCCTCTGAGTGAGCAAAGTCCCCACACAGGGAGCAGAGAACCTGGGAGGAATCTCCATCCTCTGAGATATTCAAAATTTGACCAAAGAAATGTGATTTAACCTTGAAGTTTGCTTTACTTTGCACAGGATCTAGGACTGGGGACCCACAAAGGTCCCTTAAAGTCTGAATTGTTTTAACTTTTTCATTCTATGACTACCCAGTTTACGCAGAATACTGCCTGGCAAGAGGCAGCCAATGTGAATTTGTCAAGAACAAATCTGCCCAGAGCAGAGAGCCACTGCTATGTGGTGGGCTGCTCCATCCCAGGGGAGAGGTGATTGCCTGTTCCCTGGATATCTCTGTTCCCTCAGAGATCCCCTGGCCCAGCTACACTTACATTTGGTCTCCATTCTGTCAGAGTCACTCTGACTAATACTAAAATGCTTCCATTACAAAGATGTGCATGTGGAAGAGACACAGCTCTGTAGCCTGAGGAGCCTCCGTGGCTGCTGCAGGCGGCTGCCAACCTGTGAAAACACATCTAGGAGACGCTGAGAAGGGGGAGGTGGGAAGGACCTCAGGACCCTCTTTGTCAAAGCAGAGCGATGAACAGCTCTGCTGAAAGGTGAACCAGCTTGAGTTTGTTTGCTGACACCTCCATGCTTGGCTCCTCAAAGCTTGCAATCCTCTGCCACCCTTTGGCAATGGCACAGTCCTGTCTGCCTTGCATCCCTCTCCTTTATCTTTCTTTTTTTTTTTTTTTTTTTTTTTTTTTTTTTTTC
>VZRH01007657.1:0-39566 GCA_013397555.1 Urocynchramus pylzowi
TGAACTGTGCTATCCAGCAGATGTGAAACACTTCCGGTACTTCACTAAAAACTGATGTGCAGAGCACCACAGGCTCTTGCCTGCACCCCAAATTGCAGCCACAGGGGATGCAGGCAGGCCCTCAGCTCAGCTGGCACACTCCAGGAGGATGCCAGCCCTGGCCTGGTCCTGCCACACTCTGCCCGTGCTGCCAGACCCCTCCTGGCTCCTTCAGCAGCTCCAGCATCACTCCAGCCTGGCACAGCTGCCCCTCCAAACCCCCTCTGCACTCAAAGCCCTGCAGAGAACCTTTTTCATGGGGGAAAAAGCTCTGACAGGTTCCTGCACAGCTGTCCTGCTTGGGGCACGCTCCATGGGCTGTCACGGGCCCGGGGTGACCTCGAGGAGCTTTGTGATCACCTGAGATCATCCACGCTGAGCTTTAGCACAATCAGGGCTTTTCCCAGAGCTGCTGGCACACAGCTGCAGGGTCAAGATGAGCTCTCCTAGCTCTCCCATCCCCTGGGCATGCTGCCTCGCAGGCTGGGAGCAGACAGAGCTGTCACCAGCTCCAGTGCCACCTCCCCAGCACTGTCCCCACACAGGGGTGCTCCCTGCTGCTCCCCCACACCAAGGAGAGGATCCAGGCGGGGCAGGGGGGAGCAGGGTGCAGCTGGGACTGAGCTCAGGGCTTTGCCAGCACTTCTGAACCCTCTCCAGGGCAGACATGCAGGTGCCCAGAGCAGGGCCCACCCCGCAGTGCCCAGCAGTGAGCTCCAGGGCAGCTGGATAGCTGTGGCAGAGGGGAGCTGGGTCAGCCTTCAGCTCCCAGCAGGGCTCCGAGCAGGACTCCAACCCCAGCTCTGTTAGCACAGCAGAAATAAAAGCAGCCATAGAGCCACAGAGCAGGCTGCCCTGACCTCCCAGACATTTGGGATTTGGGCACAAACACTTCTTTCCTGGAAAGTGTATCCTGGCATTTGGGATTCCTTCCCGTCCCACAAAGCCGCCCTCGCGACACTGATCCGGGGCTACCTCACATTCCTGCAGGAGCTCGGCTGGGCCACGTTAACAAACATCAGCAGCTGGGAAGTTATTTCCAGCAGCAGGATTGCTCCCAGAGCTGCTTTCCTCTCCCACAGCCTGCCAGAGAGCTGGCCAGCTCTGGGGTGACAGCCCCAGTGCTCCCCACACACCAGATCCTCACAGGATCCGCCACTCCTCCCCACCACTCCTCAGGCAGGCCTAGGAGGGGGTGAGGACCAGCCAAACAGGCTTTTTGTGCCCTGCTTGCTCAAATATCCTGCATTTACACTTCTTCCTGGAGGTTAGAAGCAAGCTAAGGAACGGGGTGTTTGAGAGGCCCTGTGGCCACGGGGATGCTGCAGCTCTGGGACCCTCTGGCCGGCCCCAGGGAGCCTCAGCAGCTGCCCCAGCAGCCAAAATGAAGAATGGGGTCAGAACAAAGCCACCTTGAGCCACCACAGCTCCCCTGGGCTGGGCAAGGGGCACACAGAGGGTCAGCAGCGTGTCCCAAACACAGGCAGGTCCTCGGTGCCACCTGAGCTCTGCTGGGCACAGCTGTGAGGGGCACCCCCTCACGGGGGTGAGGGGCACCCGGCCCCCCTGGCAGTGCCTTTGCTGTGTTTGTCAGTCACCCAGCAACTGCTGAGAGAGGAGAGGGGCAGCACAACGGTGCTGGCTCTGCTGGCTCAGCCTGAAGCCCAGGATCAGCAGGGCAGGGGGGGCCACTCGCCCTCAGCAGGGGACAGGGACAAGGCAGCTCCCAGGGGCTTCCCAAGGGGACACAAAGCAGAACGCTCCAGGAAAGAGGGACATGGGACACGGGGGAGGCTCCAGGGACAGGAGGTGCCTGCATGACCTTGGCACTGGGATGGGGCTTGTGTGGGAGCAGCTGCTTTCTCCCCCTGCTCGCCACCCCGGGAAGGCCAGAAACGCAGGGAAACACAGGGAACACATGGAAAAACAACACAGGGAAATACAGGGAAACACAACACAGGGAAACACAGGGAAATACAGGGAAATACATGGAAACACAACACAGGGAAATACAGGGAAATACAGGGAAACACGGGGAAACATTGGGAAACACAACACAGGAAAGCACAGGGAAATACAGGGAAACACAACACAGGGAAACACAGGGAAATACAGAGAAACACGGGGAAACACAGGGAAACACAACACAGGAAACACAGGGAAACACAAGGAAACATGGAAACACATGGAAACACACATGGACACATGTGCACACACCCCCCCGTGCCTCAGGGATGCCCAGGTGCTCCCTGTCACACAGGATCAGCTCCTCCTGGGAACTGCCAGCCCAGGCAGAGCTGCAGCCACAGCTGAGCCAGTCTGTCCAGTGCCATCATGCCATCCCTCCACAGCCACCACGGGATCCTGCCCTCCCTGCCCTGCCCTGCCAGGAGCTGGGATTTTGGGAGACACAGCCGTGGGGACAGTTGGCTGGCAGCCCCTGCCAGCAGCTTGTCACTGGGGAAGGCTGAGCAGAGGCAGCTCGGGCCCCACGAGCTGTTTGCATGTTGGGAAGCAAAAACAAGTCACTTCCAATGAGCATCAAGCTGCCGAGGCCGGGCTGCATCTCCTGGGGGTGGCTGGCAGAGCTGGCACGCGAGGCCAGCTCACCTCGTGCCCACCTGGCTGTCCCCAAACCCCCCGCCAGCACCTCGGGGAGGGGCACGATGTTAAAAGCTGTCAGTGAGAGGGAGAAAGGTCACTGAGCAGGGACTTAACACCCATAATCAGTTTATGGGATTTGTGAGCAGCTTCGGGCCGGCTGGGAACGGCGTCAGCACAGCTCCAGCACAGCTCCACCTTGCCAGGGATGCAGCTCTGGCAGGGCTGGCAGCCCTGCCCAGCTCCCCTGGCCCAGACTGCACAGAGCCATTGGATAAAAGCCAGCAGCAAACACCTCCTGGGCAGCCCAAGGCAGGAATGGCCACAGCCTGCTCCTCACCCTTCTTCCCCAAAGAAAGAGGGCCTGGGAAGGAAAGAATGGCCACAGCCTGCTCCTCACCTTTCCTCCCCAAAGAAAGAGGGCCTGGGAAGGAAAGAATGGCCACAGCCTGCTCCTCACCTTTCCTCCCCAAAGAAGGAGGGCCTGGGAAGGAAGGCAGGCGCTTCCAGGGTGTGTCAGCAGGGATTTCTGGCTCCATGGAGCAGGAGCTCCCCGAGGCTTTAGTGGCACCATGAATGCCAGCCCTGAAGGGGCACTAACACCCCCACCCACCGTGCCCTCCCCCCAGGAGCTGCTCACAGGCTCTGCCCCCCGAGTGACCCCGACCCAGTGGCACAAACAGCTCTGGCCCAACTCCAGCCAGAGAGGAGGAGGAGAAGGAGGAGGAGGAGGAGGAAGCCAGAGCTCAGCACGAGGCAGGGCTGTGCCTGGGGGAAGCTGTCTGCACATGAGAATGATTCTATTTGCTGCCTAAGTGGTTTTTCTCAGCTCAAAGGACTTGCACCAGTTTCTGGCTTTACCTCCCTGCTCTCCTCCCCCACTGCCTGCCTGTAGCTGCCAAGGCAGGAAAACAACCCCTGCTCCTCTGTGCCCCATCTGGGCAAAGCCCTGCCCACGGCTCCCACCTGATGGGATGTGGCAGATGCCATCAGCAGAGGCCACCCAGCCTGGTCTGGCTGCTCAGCACCAGAGCCAGCTGCCAGCCCCAGGCTGGTCCCGGTGCCCACTGTGCCCACTTGGATTTGTGAAACCCTTGCAATCACCAGAGACGGGCTCAAGAATCTTTAACTCATCCACAGTGCTGAGCAGCATTCAAACCCCAGGAGAAGGAAGTGCAGCAGCTCAGGAGGACCAGACACATCAGGGCAAGGCCTGCCCAGGGCCCAGCCCTGGAGATTCCCAGTTTCACACACGATGGGCTCATTTGGAAAGCTCCCAGTGCACTGCTCCGGCCTCAGAACACGAGGGACTCACCCGAGGTATGAGGAAGGAGGATCTGGTCCTCGTGGCCCTGCTCTGGTGGCTCATGAAGTCCCACAAAGCTGAGTCACACAAATTCCCTGCCCCACCTCTGCCAGGCACAGGATTTTGCCAAGTCAGGCTCCTGCCCTGGGCATTTACAGGGCTGTAAAGCGAAGGCCTGAATTTATCATGCACACAGGGGCTCTGAGAGCAGCAGGGAAGCTCACAAGCCAGTCCACCCTGTAGGACAACATGGACACTCCTTCGAGGCCTCCCAGCCAGCTCAAATTGCTTCCATTCAAAAGAAGTTCAAAGTCTGCCACCTGCAAAACAGCTCAAGGCTCGGTGTCATTGCAGGGGTGGGGACAGGGAGCAGCAGAGCCAGGAGCCTTGGCGCTCCTGGGACACGAGTGGTGCACACACAGCTCTGGAAGAGCTTCTCCTCCAGCCAGGCACACCGATGCCAAACTACAAACTCAGAGGGGGAAGAAATGCAGGTAATCAGCTCTGTTTACAAAAACCAACCCAGATTATCAACGGGAACAAAAAGCAGAATGGGGAGGGCTGAGCGTGCTCAGGTACTTCCAGGACAGTCCCTGATACCAAAACCCCAAGTTCTTCCTTGAGAAAGGAGCCACATCAACCTTCAGTAATTTATGAACACAAATACCTGAAAACCCAAACAACTCGAGTCTGCTGTGAGAATATTCCCTGTCTCTTCTGGATTTCCAGCTACCAAAATCCAGCACTACTCAGAGTCACATCAAAGTCATGTAAAAAGTCACATCAGCATCTCAGAGGAATGGTTTTTACCCCTTTAGTCCTGAGCTTTGCAAAGCTCAGTGAGCAGTGAGCAGCTGAGCTCACTGGGGTGCGTTTAGAGAGAGGGACAGAGCCCTGGGAGTGTTTGGAAGGGTTCATTAATGCAGCTGTGCCCAGCACGAGGCAATCTCCATTCCTCCCACCCTCCCCCTTCCTGCTGAGCCCTGGCTAACAAGGATCACATTAAAGAGCCATTTCCACATTGGAGCAGCCAGGGACGCAGTCCTTCCACTCAGGCCCTATTAGGAGGGAGGGCACTTCCTCTGTGTCATCCCTCAGAGGCAGCAGTGCTGGGGCAGGCAGCTCTTCCTCCCAGCTCTTCCTCCCAGCCCACTTTCCTTTCTGTCTGCAGCCTGCCGTGCTCACAGACGTGTGTTATGACATCAAGCTGATATGAAATCATGATGATCTCACTGCAATTAAGGCAGGAGCAGATGGGGCTGATGGAGCTGGCTAAGCAACAAATCTTCTAAATTAGAGAATGCTGTCAAGAGAAATTAAAGCCTCGTGCAAAAAGTCAACTTGGGATGGCAGAAAAATTCCACATGGGAGGGACTGCAGGGAGGCAGCCAGACCAAGCTCCTGGTCAGGGCAGTGGGGCTGGGCTGAAGCACCTCAGTTCACAAAAACCCCAGCACAAAGCAGGGACAGGTTCCCAACAAAAACCACCTGAAAAAGCCAAGAGAGAACAGGCACAACACTGCAACAGCGAGGCAACGCTTGAGCTTGAAAAATAACCCCCAGAGAGACAGAACTGCCTAGAAATCAGGAAAAAAAAAAGAAGTGTGGCACATGCTGGACAGGCTCCAGACCTACCAGACACATCAAGTGTTTTTAACACAGCCAGGGGTTGTGTTTGTCACTTGTTACCAACACCACGCAGAGGAGCAGCCAAGGAGTGATGCTGGCAGTAACTGGGAGCCCGAGCTGCCTCTCTTCAGAGCCTCTACAAGAGAAGAAAGAAAGGCTCTCAGCTGCTCCTAACAGGGAATGGCTTAAATAGGTTAAAAATAATGAAGCAGTACTCTGCACATGAGCACTCCGTGCTCCCAATTAAGCAATCCTTTAGAAGGTGGCCTCAGGAAGCCTCTCAGAGTCGTTCTAAGGAGGTTAATACATTGCTTTGAAACCCTGGATGCAGCTTAGTGAGATGACTAAGGAGCTGTTGTCACAGCCTAATGTCATTACCCGAATTCTGGCACTTTCCAGAGAGCACGAGGCTGCAATCTTCAGCTTCACAGCCTCTTGTCCAAATGATGGTTCCTCATCAAGGGCCTGCGACTGCTTGCAGAAGTTTGGACTCGGCAGGTGAATCTCTCTCCACACAAAACGTTTGCAGAGGTGCAAGCAGAAGACAGGATCCACAGTTTTAATCCTTCAGGCTGAAGTCTTTGTCACAAACCAAGGAGAACACACAGCCAACGGGTGTTCGGCGCCTGTTTAAGGAAGGTGGGCATCTCATGCCCTGGCCAGCACATCTGCCACAGGCTGTTGATGCAAAACACTTGGCCCACGCTGCTGTGCAGGAATAAATTCTGTCCCCACACATCTGCAAGGCTGACTGAGCTCCAGGCTCCTCCAGAGCACTTGCAGCTCCCCAAACTACAAACCAATGCATTTTGACACCCTAAATGTATTTACTCTCTCTTGCAGAGCTCATCAAGAGCAGTTCTGTTTCCAAACCCCCCTCAAAGTCACGAGCAAATTTAACAGAGAAAATAATTTATTCTCCTGAAACCAAATTATTTTCTCCAACTTTTCAGCAAGTATCTCATGTCAGAGCACGAAAAGCGATGCCACAACAATTCCGAGCAGCCTCTCCAAGAAGAGCTGCCAAGAAGGCATTTCATTGATGCTTCTTCCCCTCCTGCCAACGTGTGTTGTCAGACACGTTGCCTAGACAGCAGAAATCATGGAAAAGGACATCTCACAGTGCTCTAGATACCAGTTCTCACAAACAGGCTGGTTTTCATAGGAGGCATTGCTTGAAAACCAGCCTTATTTGGATGGGCCAAGACTCAGGAACTTTGGAAAACCATCCTGGCCAGGAGAATGAGCTCCATTTCTTCTTGCATCTGGCAGGCAGCAGAGCCTGCTGTGTGCTCTGCTATCTCTGAAGCCCAGCAGCCTCCCTGTCCTCCCAGATTATCTATCCCAGCGTTTATTATTTATTATTGTTAGCACACAGCGTTCTCCACCTAAAGTTTAACATCTCAGGGCAGATCCTTCTTGGCCAGAGTACAGGGGAGCCTTGATCCACATCATCACCATTCCAGGAGGGCACAGTGTCTTATGATCCTGAAGAAATGGTTTTCAAAAGGAAAGAAAGATCTTTTCCAACAGTAAAAAAGATGAACTGTGAGCAGGAACTCTGCTCCATGCATGAAGTGTCCAAAAAGCAAACATACAGACAACATTTACACAATAGGCATCTGGCAGCATTTTCAGACATTTTTTTTTTAATTTATTCTGACATGCTATAAAGGAATAAATTACACTGTTAAAGAATTACCAGCAATAAAAGTATTTCTTTCTTTCAGCTGGGCTAGAATAGGAGTGAGAAGGAAGACAGCCTGGGGCAGTAACCAATGTGAACTCTGCATGGTGTGAGGCTGCCCCCAAGAACAAGAGGAAATCTGGTCATATCCACTTCACAAGAACTTGAAAGAAAATGCCTTGGTTTCAAACCATCCAAATTTTTCCAAACCATTGCCATTTTTTCTCCAAAGCAGCAATCACAAGTCAGTCCAGCCGAGGCAGGACACGGCAATGCTCGGAGGCTGCCAATCCTGGGTCTGCAAAAGATGCCATTTCGTTTTAAAAAATTCCAATCTTATTATGGAGGGCTGGTCTCAAACAACAGGTTATAAAAATGCAAGACTGCCCCTTCCCCCTCAAGGAAAAAATACAAAATTTATTTAAAAACAAAATGAGGAAGAGTTACAACACTAAATCTAAAATGATTTAGAAAGAAATATGACTTCTTTTGCTTAACAAATGGCCTTAAACTTGGTTTAAAAACAGGGTAATGTAAATTTCTTAAACTGAATTAACAAGGCAAATTAAAAAAAAAACCTCATTTCCTTACAGAAACAGTTTTTAGTTTTTAATGAACTTGTAAACAAAAAAGCTCCCGCTTCAAAATAAAAACAAAATCCCAGATCATATAGATGTTTACAGTGATTACATTTATCTAAGCAACTTACATACAGGTTCAGTTGTAAGATGTTAACTAAATTTCGTGACAAATATGCTGTTTTTCCTTTTATACCAAGAACATTATAGAGTTAATGCAGAGTCCTAAAGATTATCTAGTAGTCGCTAAGTTTCTCTTAAGTCTTCACTTTAGATGCTGTTATTTCTAGCACAGGTAAGCAGGCAGAGTCTTTCATATGCTTAAAAACTGGAATCTTTGGTTACTACCATGTCAGCTGGCTTGGTATGTTGCACATAGAAGCCAACAACTTTAAGAATGTTTTAAGTGTACAACTTTCAAAACCCAGGGAGGAATAACCAGAAAAGAGTGCACAATTGTGAGCATTTACAATTATCACAACTGTTGCCGAAGACTGTTCATGCCATTCTTCCAAAACAATGAGATCTCATAAGCAGTGTAGTTCAAAGTAAAAAGGTAACAAAAATTGGCATATGCACAATTTTCTCCACTTGTGTGTCAACCATTAGTTAACTTTTCCACTTGAAAAAAATGCAATAGAAAACTGGACACCATGTTTCACTATCTCAGTAATATTCACAATTACAGCTGCTACAACTCAAAGTGCAGCATCACTGACACTGCCCAGAGCCAGTTTATACTGATATTAAGTTCTTTACACCAAGGAAATGGTTGCCCACAGCCACTGGCAAGTGTATCAACTAAAATTTCTAGGATTTGGGGAGTGACAAGTCCTGCTCCGATCTGCTCTGCTTTGTCCCATCCTCGTCATGCTCAGAAACCTGCAAGATAAACACAAGGGGAAACTTACTGATACGGGATGGAAACGAGCAACAGCATTCACAGGAGGAAAATTAAACAGCAGTTATGGTCATTCAAAGGGGAAAATGCTGCTCCATCTGGGAATTGCAGAGTTCCTGGTGTCCATTTCCAAAGGTAACCAGCACTTGCCACAACTCTGGAGCTCACACACCTCTCACTCACACCTACTGCTGCACTGGGAAACGGGCTCAATGCAGCAGCTGGGTGCCACATTCCTCCAGCAGGAATTCAGCCCAGCAGTTTGAAAACAAGCTGTGTTATTGCCACTAGGAAACAGGATGTAATTTCATAGGATTGTTTTCTACTTGTCTGCAGTGGCTCATGTTTATATCCCTGAATGTCAAGCTGTCATCTGACTGCAGGGTGCTCTCCAGAGACGCAGTACGGCAGTGTCACACGGCCGGGCAGGGGATCACTCACCTTACAGTAACTGCTGGCACCACAAAGCCCCAGCAGCACGTCTGGGCAGCCACAACAGGGCAGCACCTGTGACACCACCGGGGCAGCAGCACACCTCAGCCCCTGGAAGGACAAGGGCTGACTCACATGACAGGGAGGTGGTGCACACACAGCCATTCTTTTAATGTTCAGAATTCCAAATGACACTGGCCATAGGGAGAGTACAGGAACACACACAGATCTCCAAGAACCAGCTACTGCAGGCCAAGCCAGTCCTCCCTCCGTGCTCCCTTCTGGTGACTCAGGTGGCAGGGCTGTGCTTCACAGAGGAACAGCAGCCTCAACCAAAGATGGCCTTGCCAAGCGAGTTTCCGTTCTGGACGCTCTCCAGACAGGATGGTTCTGGCCATGGGTGAGTTCATCACAGCAACAGCTCCCAGCTTTTGCAACAGAAATCTCTTCTCAGTGAAATACAGACAGAGCTGACCTCAGCTATAGCTTGTGCTGTCATCCAGAGAGAAGCAAGTGCAAACAAGTCTTGCTAGTCTCACATTCTGTCCAAAATGTGTCTGGAGAGCACCCAGAGAATGGCTTTAACTCTTCCAGAACTGGCTACAGGTCATTTCAAAGAGGCTCAATAACTTGTTTCAAACCTAGTGTTAATGCATTGAGGGACAATTCTCTTTACCAGCACTGGTCATATTGAAAAAAAAATCCTGCACCAGAATCAAGACAGCCATTCCCACTTGAGTGCAAATTCCCACAGAAAGCCCAGCAACTCCCGAGTTCCCTGATCCTTACTTGATGCACACAACCAAAAATTATGCTGTTTTTCCATTTAGTGTGTTCAGCACAGAACACTGATTCATCTTTTGAACCATTTTCTCCATCAAAGCAGCCAAAACAAAGTCAACAAAGGAGAGTGTGGAAAGAAATAGATCAACTCATTGCTTCAGAAGTCTGAATATTACACAAGAAATGGGAGCCTGGACCTGAGGACAAAGGACATCCTACCAAATGATCTGCTGCTATTAGAACTCCTCAAACCCAAGGTAATTTGGGCAGGAGAATGTCCAGCAACAGAGAACTGGATTCAACTCAAATCTCCCTTGAAAGTCCTGTAAAGACACAGCCCAACCACAGCTGTCAGATGAGATGGAGATACTCAGAGCACACAGAGCACTGCTGGCATGAGGAACGTGCTGGACAGTTCATGGTGGCATCTCTTCCACAGATCTTCACTCCATACGAGGCCGAATCATCACTCCTTGTCCCTCTGAGGTGCTACCCAAACCTCTGAAAATCTCTGTGCTGTGTGAGGGATCCTCAAATTGCTTCATTATCACCATGGCTGAAGATCTGATTGACAGGAGAGCAGCAACTGCAGTGTAATTCTCTAAAAACCTCCTCAGTTTGAAATGCTCAAACTTTGTGTATTTTCCATTTCTCCAGACAAGCAAGTAAGAAGGATTCAGGTGTCAATAATTTTAATTCTCAAGCAGAGAAGTCTCAGTCTGTTCTGAGCAATCCCGCCACCACCACAGGCACCCAGCAAATATTAATGGAGCTGCTGACAGCCTTGCAGAATCTCCACTGCCAGGAGTTAAAAACACCTCTCCCAAATGGCCCTGTAGACTTTATCCTGCAGATTGACTGCTTGAGTCACTTTTATGACTGAGGGAAGCTGAGTGTAAGCACAGTTACAAATCACACCTGAACAACTGCTGCACTGGCAAAAGAGAGGCAGCCCAACCTCCCCGAGTCAGCAGAGCTCTGTCTGCTGGAACAGTTCACCTCTCCAAGTTCCAAACCAGCTGATCTGGCTGTTACAAAAGACACTGCACACAGTTCCAGAGAGGGGCAGGGGAAAAAAAACTGACGAGAAAAAAGGCCATGGACAGAACAGGTTATTCTGGAACCAAGCAGAATATTTAGCCTGGATAAACTCTAGGATTCATGGATGATCTGAGTGAAGGAAGTCAGGAATATCTGTAAATGAGCACACTGGACAAATAATCTGAGTCTGTCTGTCCTTCTCTGACCCACCCTGCCCAGATGCACATCTTCAACAGCACTTTACAAATAACTGCACCTGTACATTGCTATTTGCAGGACTCCTGTTCAATGGATAGGGTTACCAGAGGGGTAACATTTGATAACACAAAGCCTTTTAAGCCACTTCCACACAGGCAACTACAGCAACTACAAAAGAATTTAATTGAACTCTAGAAAAAATAACCAGGTATTTCATCCTTTCCAGTGTGACAGAGCATCCAAGCCATACTGCCTCCTCCTTCAGCTTAGCTGGGTTCAAAAAAATCTTCATTAACAGGCAGAATTCCCCACAAAAAAGACATGTAGAATTTTAGGACTCTGGAAATCTTTACTTTGATGAAGAGATGAAGCTTCTGAAGTCTTCAGATGTTTGCCAAGCACTGCTTTAATGCTCTGCTGACATTACAGCTCGATCGATCCAAAGGTCACAAGCCTTTCTTGGTGATGGGGAGGGAAGAGGAGAGTCATTCCCCAAAAACCCCAATGAAATTGTGCTGAAACCCCAGGATTTTCATCTTGGCTGCAGCAAGGGCTCTCTCCCAAAGGACACTATGATAAGGAGTGTAAATCAGTGAACAGCAATGGTCTGAGGCTCCATGGCAAAGCCTCCCTGCTCATCCCTGGCCGTGAGCTCAGCTCTGCTCTCTGGCACTGAAGCATCACTTCAAGTGCAGGCAGATAATCACTTTAATGATCTTTTCTTTCTTCACACACAGCACTTGGGCAGAGACTGTCTGAGCCAGGAGAGCAGCACATTAAACCTCAGAACACTTCAGCCAAACTGTGTTTCACCAGCTCACAACTTGATTTTCAGGGCAGGTTCCACTTACAGATCACCACTTCCTGCAAAGCCCTCGCTTTGAGCATGAGCTGTTGTGAGGAATGTGCATTTTTGCTCAAATTATCTTCTCCTGCTTGAACAGCCAACCTCTCCACACCCCAAATTGGGCTGGGTTCTGAACTTCAGTCAGAGTTTCTCTATTTCAGGAAGCAATCCAAGTCCAGGTGCTTAATCACCCAGTCTGCTACTGGTGCTGCAGCTGCAGGAACTGGTTTCCAGCCTGTCAGATCCAGCCACTCTATGCCAAAAATCTGACACTTAATGACATCTCCAAATTTTTTTTTTTTTCCAAGAACTACTTCAATCTTGGGAAAAGCAGCAGGTGTTTTAATACCTCATTTATTCTGAACAAAATGTGGTTTTTTGATAGCTATTTTGACTAAAGACACCTGGTAATGTTTGAATGCTTCCACAATATGTGAAGAACAACGTTTAAGTTTATTGCAAACACTTCTGCATTTCTTTGATTTCCAGGATTGTCATGTTAGCAAGTATGTAATTTTAGACATATAAAAATGACAGACAAGAGGCACTGAAGAGCAGCAATGCCTCAGTACAGAATTTAAACCTTGCTTCTCTATTCTCAGTCACACAATCTCATTAGTTTCAATTTTAGCCACAGCTCAGCTGCAGGAATTGGTTTCATGACAAGACTGGCTCACAGATGTGGCAGTTTCATCCTAGGAACTTACCAGACTCACACCAGCACATTTGCATCACAAAAAAAAAAAAAAAAAAAAAAAAAAAAAAAAAAAAAAAAAAAAAAAAGTATTTTAAAAGCTTCTAGACCATGTGGGAAAAAAAATGGATGTGTCTTTTCAGAACTCAGTTTTCAGTTATTACACAATTACATCTGAACATGTCACAACATTTCCCTTTGAAACCATAACCTAGAAACATCAAAAAAATCATCAGGAAACCTGAAGCCCCACCCCAGAGCACCCAGATACTTCAGAAAATTGTGAGTTGGCAATCCACAGCAGTTTAGGGTTACTGCTTGATTTAGACAAGGCATTTTGAGCCCACTGGTCCCTTCCTTGAACTCTGGACCAAATGTCTCAATGTAAACCCACTGGAGGAAGCCAGAGCAGTCACAATTTTCTGTTCCCAGTGTTTGAGGCATACAGAACAGAAGCAAACCCACAGCACTGTACCAGCTGCCACAGAGCAGAACCCAAAGTCTCTAGATCCTTGCCTAGTCAATGAGAATTATCCCTTAAAAAGTGTTAGGTCTAGGATTTTGGATTGCATTATATATTTATACATATATAAGGACATATATATGTATATATATAAATCAAAATAAATAAAAATGTCACATTCCCAACACCAAGTCAGTTTCTTGTTTTTGGAAAGTGGTTAATGCGGGAGCAAAAGATGCAGTGGTTAAAAATGACCCAACATCCCCAGAAGAAATGATATGAATAACAAGGACATTTTGGTATAAAGTTAGTAGTCAAATTCTCCAAGGACGTCTTTTGGTTTTGCTTTTGAATTTAAGAGCCAAATGTAGTTTTTAAACCACCTCCTTGATCTAACACTTGGAATTGCCGCCGTTGTCCAAATTCGTGGAATTTTTGTTTTTCCTGTAACGTCACTTGGTTCTTGGCTACTAACCTTTCATGTTACTCTTGGATTTGTCAGTTTGCTTGCCTGTGGGGGTTTGGGCCTGCTGCCCCTGCCCACTGGAAGAGGCTGCCTGCTGTGCTGCTTTCTGCTTTAACATTGTCCAGTCGAATGTGTAGTCATACTGGTGGTTCAAGGTCCTGCAAGAGAGGGAAACGTTCTGCTGTAACACACCGAGCTAACACCAAGCCCTGCCTGAAATCCCTCAACTAGGGGATAGCTCCTTCTCTAAGCTGCTTTAGAGATTATGAATGGTATAGAAATGCTAAGTATTACTAACTTAAAGGGATTCTTGCAGCAAGCCCAAATGCCAGCCAGCAGCATTTACTCACTGCTTACACAAAGGTCTGCACTTGTGGAAGCAGCACTTCCTCCCAGCCCAGCTCACCCACTGTCTGCACTGAGCTTCTGAGCTTTTTTTTTAAAATATAGATATAATTTCAAGGTGAGACTGCAGTATTGTACATCATTGAATAGGAATTCTTTGGATTCCAGAAACCTGGGGGGAGACTCGAGAGATCAGTACCAGCCCTTCTTTTGAGAGATGCTGTTCGCTGCACAAGGTGCAATTTATGTTCCAGTTGCTCTAACGAGCTCAATGAAGCAGCATTACTCTCCTCCACTGAAATTTCTCTCCTGGGAACCACTGCTGGGCCCAGCACCAATTTCCAAACATAAAAAGCTTCAAAGACTTCTACCAAGGGGTCAATTTCTTATGGTACTTGCAACAGAACCTGAAGCATGGGCTCAAGCCTGTGGTCACATCACACAATGCAAAAACAAGAGAATCTTTCCCCTTTATGTTTAACACTGAACAATAATTTTCAGGTCCTTTAAACAGCTTTTGAAGCTCTGAAATGAAAGGGAGTCCCAGAAGAACTCCTTACACCACACACACAGGAGCTGCTCTCTGCAGTGCCAGTCCCACAGAGCAGTTCCCAACTGGATCCCTGAGAAGTTTCTGTACTTTTCCACTTGGAGACTGACCTGAAAAGAATACGGAATAATTGCCTCAGGTACATGTAATCTGGTGCCTCTTCAAAGCGCAGGCCACGACAGTAGTTCAGATACATGGCAAATTCTGCAGGGAACCCCTGTAAATCAACAGTGTTAATCAAGCCATGGCTTGCAGCAAAAGCCTTCTAACAAAGGTAAAAAGATGTACATCTGTCTCTAACAGCAGAGGAAAACTGGCTGAAGATGTAGGAATCGATTCCACTTTGCCCTTAGTTGTTAATGTGCTCTGTAGCTCAGCATGTGGATTTGCTCAGGTACACATTCCTTCCTCAGAACTGTTACCTCATGGGTGGTTTGCAATCATAAGCTCTCTGCTACCAGAACCTTCAACATTTAACTTATTTATAAAGCACACTGTTCATCCTAATTAAACCTTGTTCTTATTAACTCTCTAAAATAATGATAATTATCTGGTAAGAGATTCACTCTTGCTTCCTTGATAATCTGCTTGAACATTGTGGAGACGAGGCCAGTTAACAAGCATTAAGTGTGAAAAGTTAAATTATGAAAACCTCATTCACAGATTTTCTGCTTTACATTTTTAAACATTTAGTGCTGTATTAAAGCCTGCCTGTAATAGGTAATAGCAGACAGAACAGTGCTGTGAAAAATCACCGGGTGTAACATCCCTGGAAGCTCAAGGCCACACTGGATGGAGCTCTGAGCAATCTGGACTAGTGGAGGGTGTCCCTGTCCCCAGCAGGGGGTTGGAACTGGATGATTTTTAAGGTCCCTTCCAACCCAAACCATTCCATGAGCAGTTCAATGGCTTGGGAGATGCTGTCAGTCTCTGGGGATAGAGATGTGCAGGACTAGAAAGTGCAGTCCTTGGTGCTGCTGTCTGAGGGGCACAAGCCCTGCTGTGTTCTCAAGGATCTTTGTTAAGGAGCACTCGGATGCCACAGTGCAAGAGGAATCTTAAGACTCAAAGGAAAACCTTGGAAAAACAAAGATCACTTGCATCCAATTCCACTACAGGCACTACTTGAGTAAGGGCAGACAATATGAACCCTCCTGGAGAGGCAGAAAGTGGATGTGGGCAAGCCAGACAGCTCCACCTTGGTTACTTATTTACTTCTGATGTCAAACTTGCACTGTAAATGTTGAAGAACTGAACAAGCCTCACCTAAGAGAGCTGGGAGCTTGCACAGCCAGCAGTCAGCAAGACCTGAACGATGGTGGCATGAACTTTGCCAAGGAGCAGCAGCAAATGCTGCCCTGAACACACATTCCCAGTCTTGCTGGGTGGCCAAACACAAGGCACCCAGTGCCTGCCAAAGCAGTATTATTCAGCAGCAAATGCCATGTGAGGCTATTTAATATATTGGCTCAAGTTTAAGGCAAAAAAAAAACAAACGACAAACCAAACAAGAAAAGAATTTCCATTTCACAGTATGACATCATTTGGAAACTCTTACCTTACACAAAACCTCAACAGGAGTGGACATTTTCTTTTCACTAATCTTTTCATACTTTTGCTTCTTTGTTGCAGCCTGTGGAACATGTAGGTCACAATATAAGAGATATTGTGCAACACTGGATTAACAAGGACAGCAGCAGCAAAAAAAAAATGACAAAAATCCTTTGGTCAACCATAAGTATTTTATGTGAAATCTCCAAGTCCCACACACTTATTGCAAAGAGAATGAAGGTCAATCTGGTATTAAGATTTGGCCACAGTTTAATACCATTTGTCGCAGTCTAATGCTTCCATCACATGGCACAGCTCGTGTAGTTCTAGCTGCTGCTTTTGTCCATTAACCACACCAGACTTGCAGCTACATTTGCCAAAGTTGTATTAATTCCCACTCAGTGCCCCATTCAGGGCTGCCTGGTGCTTCAGCACCCTTTACATTCATTTGCAGCTCAGGAGTTCCAGTGGCCCACAAGCTGCTGCCTTTTTAGAAACTGTGCAGCTGCAACACCATTGGAATTACACAACTCTCACACGAAGAAAGAAAAACAATTAAAACATGAAAACCAATCACTGGAGTCTAAATAAGTGAAATAAGAAATGTCTGCCACGTTTGTAGCTGGCTCCCATACATGGAAATCCTGAACAAGCCTGCTGCAGTTAATAATTATTCAGCTGTGCCACAACCTGGACTGAAGATACCACTGAGGCTGAACTTGCCAGGCAAAAGATTATTTCCATGCTCTCTCCAGCAATTCAAAAAGCCACTAACAATGTTATTTTTTATTTCCCAAAGGGGCCTCAGCCTGCAACAGGACAATAACTGGCAAAGATGATGTCAGCTATTGTTTAGCATAAATTTTAAGACAGACCAACAATGCACATTTTGCCTGCTGCGTAAGAGGCAGAATCCACAGTCTATAAATATCAAGCTTTGGGAAAAGCTGCTTTGTACAACTGAGGCTAAACATTATATAAACCCACCTGACAGGCAGAAGCATGCTACCCAAACATGAAAAAAAAATATTAAAAGGGTGGGGGAGGGGAAAAAAATAGCATCATAACCTACCTTTAATCCTTGCCAAGGCAGACTGGTTCTGTTAAAGTACATCAATACATAGCCTAGAGACTCCATGTCATCCCGACGACTGCAGGAGGAAAAACACAAGGAATTACAAATTCTGGCATTTCTCACTTTATTCCTCAGTGCTAGCATTCAAAAATTTAAACTAAAGAAATAATTCAGGAAAAAACACTAAGAGAACCCTAAGATAGGAAGAGATCCTCTTCATTTTTTAAGCAAGGAATATTCTGTAGGTATTGTGTGTTCTAAGTTTCCATCTGCAGTAACACTGATTTGGGAAACAAAAAGTTTGGAAAATGAAAAAGCAAAACAAAACAAAACAAAATCCAAAAAAAAACCCAACCATGAAATGTCTTTCCTGCCTTCTTAAGTAGCTTGGGTAGAAAGTGAAGATTTTCCTGTAGGAACCATGGAATGCAGTGTAAGAGAGAATGAGGTTAATGAGGTCAATAAGGCTGTAACATCTTGTCAGTCACATTTTTCCCTGAACCTTGGCTCAGTCTGGGATCAATCCTGACCACCTGGTCCCTAAGGGGCATTGCTCCTTTCTTCCTTGCCTTCTGTCAGAACCCCCTGAGCTGCCTGATTTTGAAAAAGGCAGCAATATTTATGAAGGTGCATGAATCAATGTGAGAGGCGCCTCTGCCTTCTTCCACCAAAGTCTGTTCCAAGGCAGCTGGAGAACTCCAAAGTGATCCAGCTGAGAACTTGCACAAACTCTCATGCAAAAGCCTTCACATGCTTTCTGCCCTGCACATGTTCCACATCCCCACTCTGGCCACATGAACTCCACTGTGCTTTGCTCACAGCTTTCCTGAGCACCAAGAGCAGCACAGTTCACTGGAGTGGAAAACACACGCCAGGATTTTTTTTTCCTCTTGGCAAAGCTGCCTCTTCCCAGCTGTGGTAAAATCAGATTTTTCCTCTGGCTGCCCCTCTGCAGCTGACATCTATTTAATATGAGGCAGAAAAATAAGTTCTTTTTCTCCTCCCTGCTCCCTTATGGGGACAACCTGGTGGGTTTTGCTGCTGCTCTCTCACCCAGAGAAGGATTTAAAGGGTGGCAGGACAGACTCTACACCTCCTACCCCAACAAGGATCAAAAGGCTGACAGTGGAACTGCAAACAGGATTACACACACACAAAGGTGAGGGGAAAACAGCTCTCTAGAAGTGGGAACAGGCTCTAACCTGATCTATCTTGGTAGGAGAAGAAAGAAGTTGGTGATGTTTTGTGTTCTAGCCCAGCCTGGCACCCCCTCACTCATGGGCCAGCCCTGTGACCCTTTGGGGAACAAAGGAAAAGCTATCCCAGGGGAAAATCAGCTTGGCTCCCTAAAGCTTTTAGCACAAGGCCAGAAAAGCTCTGCCGTGCCCAGGGAAGAGGGGATTGGTTCCCTCCCCTCAGATCATCTCAGCTGCAACATGAAACCACAGACAAAGGGCTGAAAAATGATACTGAGCCCACAAATTCCAGCCTGCAAAACTTGCTAATTCTATTAGAACTGCAGATTTTAATCACCAACAGCATTCAGTGAACCTGTACAAGGACATGACATAAAATTATGTTTTCTGAGAAGGCAGTGATAAATTCAGAAGCAAAAAAGGGATTAAGAGTATCCATCCCCCACCCAGCTCATTGTTTTAATGTTTAATGCAATGATCTTGTAATAGGAAACATTTAGTTCTGTAAATCTGTAATGGGTACATTATTACAATATATTGATAAAAGCAGTTTTCAGGATTTGGAAAACAGGACAGTCCTCTCCATTATTAAAATAAATACCATTGCAAACAGCTCCATGAGCACAGCTGTCATTACCTGTAGGAAAACATGTTCTGTAACAGTTAAAAGTACAGGACTAGAGGTTGAAATATTCTGCCATAAGCTCCAGAACTGGTTTCTCTTGATTACAGGAATGCATTACTTCTTTGCCTCACTGCTGGCTTGACCTAGACAGTTTAGCAGCTTTCAGCAAGCACCAACCTACATTTCTAATTATAACAGAATTCCCATTACCAGCAGATATGGTGTAAAATCCAACTAAATTCAATTTTTGGTGTCCAACTAAATTCAAAAGCAACATCCTTTGCAGATCCCTCCTTCACTCTCAGGTGCAAGCACAGATATTCCCTTACCAGAACTGCTTGGGATCTGTGAAATGCATTTATTTCAGAAGTGATACCTGTCATTATCTCCCTGAGCTACAAGCCAAGCTGGCTTAAATAATGGCACTGACAGACAATAAAATACCCTGAAGGAACCTTAAGGAAATTAAAGTAAAAAAGGAAACATGGAGCATTTTAAAGCACCATTTGTGGGTTACATGTTCTGTTGAAGCTGACCACGAGAAATTCTGTCATTCCCATCTTGGTTAACACAAAGGTCAGAGGCACAGACATTCCTGGAAGCTTTAACTATCCAAGAGAGGTAAAGCCACACTGCTCACTTATCCAATACAATTTTTAGGCACAGATGTAAGGAAGAGAGGCATCCCTTGATACCCCATAAGTACCAAACACTTCCAAACAACCTGAAGTGCTCTCTCCACTAGAAAATGCTAGGATTCTGTAGGAACAAAATGCCTTTGATCCACTAGATAAAAATGTGTTTGTTGATTAAGCAAAGCTCTAATAAATATATCCATGTGTACATACCTACAGACATGAAACTAAAATACAGTGTGACTGAAGGTATTTAAGTCTTGCTTGCAGGCAAAAGGAGCAGTAATGGCTTACTAGGCTGAAGAGAGGGAGCAAACAGGCCAGACACCAGCTTTAGAACACCCTTTCTGCTTACAGAAAGGCCTCTCAAGCCAGTCAGCAGTGGTGCCAACAGGTACCAACACATCAGCAAAGTGCACCATTTTATGTGTGAAGGGCCTCAGACAGACCCACATCAAAGTATGGCTTAGCCTTTAAAAAGCCAAAATAATATGCAGAACATCCACCTGATGTCTGCAAGACACACAGTCTCTTCAAGAAGCAAATTAGGTGCTTGCATTTTCCTCCCATCCTTGCACAGGCAGCCAAAAGGAAGAACACTTGCCAAGAGATGGATACACTTTTCATACAAAATGAGCTCAGACTCTTCAGAAGCTTCCAAAGACCACCCTGCACCCTCCAGAACGCTGCACTCACCTC
This sequence comes from Urocynchramus pylzowi, assembly GCA_013397555.1. Taxonomy (NCBI): domain Eukaryota; kingdom Metazoa; phylum Chordata; class Aves; order Passeriformes; family Fringillidae; genus Urocynchramus; species Urocynchramus pylzowi. The sequence goes on from VZRH01007657.1 coordinate 20,342, forward strand.
TGCTCAATGCCAAGGTGTGCATTGATGCTGGCATATCGAGCTGTGCCAGTGAGATTTTTGTCTTCTCTGTATGGTATGTGTTGCCTTGTCCTGTTGTCCCGGTACTTTTTGGCCAAACCAAAGTCAATAAGGAATAACTTCAAGAGAAATGAAAATAGGTTAGATTCCTAGCCAATCCCCCAAATTCCCAACTTCTTTCACTAGGCATTAGCTATGTTTTAAGACACCCAGACAATGTAACAGCCTACAGTTAAAAGAAGCAAAGTAACAGTGCGGAGGCGCAACCAGCTTTAACTAGTCAGTTAAAAACTCAATGGTGAATTAGTTCAAGCCTTTCCTCAGTCCCCTGCAATGGATTAGGTGGTGCTACTCAGCCCCTGGAGTTTAGTTCTACCACTATTTTCTATCACTACTGTAGTCTGATGACTGCAGTGCACAGCTGAGGGAGGAAGATGTGTGGAAGCACATCCCAGACCCCACTGGCACCGGAGCAGGGCACACACACGGAGTTAAGGGCAGCTCAATGCACAAGGCACATCCTGCAACCTCCTGTCCCAAAGAACAGTGACCATTCTGCAGAGCACGAGGCCAAAACCTTCCCCAGCAAACAAGACAGCTTGTTCTTGGCTCATTTTAAGGCTCCCAGAACACTGCCACAGCAGCAGGACAAACTCGCTGGTGTTAACACAGCCAGGAAGCTGGAGCCAAGGAATGGATCCAATTTGGGTTTCTAATAACCAAGCTTGCCCAATGATTTGGTATTTAGCAACCTGAGTGTGTGGTAATTAGTGTGTGGTAATCAGTGTGCTGCCAGCCAGCCCACCTACAAAGGGTCATCCAGGCTGTACTTTCCTTGGGCAAGATTTCAGGACTAGGCAAAAAAGGCTGAGGCAGAAAGAAGTACATAAGGAACCTTTCAAATTCTAGCACTCAGACTTCAAGCTACAAATCCTGATTCCAACACTGGATTAATGCTACAGGATCAAGGACTACAATCCCTACAGACTGATCAGTGCTGCAAAATTAACTTGGGTGGGGGCAGAACGTGATGGAAAGAAGACATTTAAAGTTTGATAAAGTCTCAGTAAAAACCAACTCAGTGTCACCTTAAAGATGATTCCAGAACTGAAGATACATCTTTAAAAGCAAACTGGAGACTAAAATACCTCCAAGGCTGAAATGGGGGGGTGACTGGCACACTGGAAGTGCTGTGAACTAGGAAGTATCCAAGATACTGAAAGTTGCTGGATTGCAGAGTAGCTACGGTCCAGAATTCTGATTCAAGAAGACTTATCAACTACAGTAGCCTAGACAGGAAAAAGCAGAGCTAAAATCCTCTTACAAACTACTGGTGTCAGAGCAGAAAACCTGGGGTTGAAGTCCTGCCATGATTTACATGCAAACACAAGGCACTGCAGTGCTACATGTGCTGTTCAGGTGAAAGTCATCCTGGAAGCCCAGAATGCTCAGAGCAAGGGACATAAACCCAAGGTTTTACATCAACTCCACTGCTCAGACAGCTCAGCAAGGTGTGGGTCTTGGCTGTGCTGCACCCACTACAGGCAGCTCCTCAGTGAGCATGGACACGTTCCCTAGCTACCAGGAAATCATCTGATATGCCAGGAAATATTTGATATTGAATCCCAAAGCAGTCAGTATCAAGCTGTACGTGATTGCTCTGCTGTGACTTTCCTAGAAGCAAAGCCTGAGCTCAAATTCAATCCCTCCTTTTCTGATTTGGTCTACAACACAGACCTGTAACTGGCAATTATTTTACAGCAGCAGCTTCCCTGGGGAAGTTTGCTCTGTTCCCTAGCTCAGGATCAGTCTGTATTTCCCTGTGGATGGGTTGAAGGCAAAGGAGTGAGTCCCTCCTGGAAAGAATAAAGCTGGGAGCCACAGCCCGATTTGGATGAGCACAGAACGTCCCAGTGCCAGTTCCCAGATAACCTCACACCACCTTCTTTCTGTTTGTTGCACTATCAGCAGGAAACTGGAGAAGTAGGGCACGATTTTTGCCAAGAGCAACTAGAGAAGTAGATCAAAGTCTGTGCCTCTGATAAGAAAGTTTCAGAAGCAGACAACAGAAGCCTGTCAGCCTGTGTACAGCAGGAACCCGCCTGGGACTTAATCCATGGAGACTGCTGTGGAAAGCTATGGAGCAATGGCCAAGCTCCTGAGCAGTGATTCACATTCAGCAATTTCCAGCTGTCCTGCTACCAACTGGCAAATGTCTTCCTCTCTCTGCAATTCACCTTCTCTTCAAGAGTCAGAAATATGACATTAGACACTGCAAGATAAGCTCCTGCTTCTCCAAGACACAGCTTGTTGGAGTAATTTCAGGTTTTAAGCACAATGGATGAAAATAGTAAGTCTTCATTGCACATTTGGGGTGATTTTGAACGAAAACTGCACGGGGAGGAGTCTGGCTGAAGTGATAACAGAACTTCTCCACGTGCATCCACAGGAACTGCAGGAAACCTTCAGCAAGGCAAGCAGGAGCCCTGCTATTTCATGTCTATCCTTCACCACATTTTTAGGAGATTGCCTTTTGAGTTGGAAAGACCACAAATAAAACCTGCACCTGAAATCAAGCACGTACATTCAGCCCTATCAAAGTTTAGAAATAATTCCACAATTTAAACAAGCGCCACAGGGAAACATCTTAGTAATGTTACATGTTTGCCAAGTATGTCTGAATAATGCCAACATAAGAGGTGCTTTTGCAAGATCTACATTCTCCAGAAAAACAAAATAAAAAACAAAAAAATAAACCAAACAAAAAAAAAAAAAAACCAAAACAAAAATAAAGCACATGAATTTGGGGTTGAGGTTGGAATAGGAGACAGTTCAGACCTGGTTTAATCCTGAGAAAGATGGGTCCTGAGAAGTACTAACAGTCATGCTTCTTTTCCTCTTCCCCACTGGAGATTCTAAACACTGAACAAACAATAGAGGGTGGCAGTGCATCAAACAGTCTTGCTTACATTGCAACATTGGCCGGCGCAGACAGGCAACACCGAGGCGTTCGAGAAAGAACAGGGTAGCCAAATGCCATCCTTCTTCCACCAAGCACTGTACTTTTCAAAAAAACTGTATCTTTCCATCTTTTTTTTGAGTCACATTTTGATTCTTTATAGTAGTTTGGTTTTGGTTTTTTTTTTTTTTCCAAGGAGAAAAATTGACAGATGGGACAAGGTAAATTTCAAGTGTGAGCCGCTCCAAAATGGCACTGCCTTAACCAGGGATAGCAATGGTGACATTTGGCTCTATTAAAAAAGGAAATTCAAGTTTTTGCTTACAAAAGCAGCCTTTGGTTCCACAAACTGCCCTTCCCCCATAAGATATTTAGAAAAAGTAAATCTTCAGTAAGGAAGAGGTAGAAGGCATTTAGTCACCTTAAAGTTTACTTTCATAAGCATGCAGGGCTTATTTCTAGCAGAGCTGGAAATTCATCTTTTAAGGTGGGAGTAAAATTTCTCCCAATCACCAAATTAAAATTTGGGGAAAAAAATCAATTAAATTTTGTTTTAATATAACTGACAGGAAGCTACTGGAACAAGATTACCATGCTGTTCTAGTCTTTGTGGCCGATTTTCTTTGAACTGTGTAGAGTAATCTCTAAAAACCCCAAAACTACACTTGGTTACAAAAAGAAACATTACATATTGTATGGTGGCAATGTTTCCTAGACAAAGCACTTGATTCCAAACTGAAGGAACCCATTCCATTTTTTGCTCATGTAAAACTATTAGTTTGCACTTGGGTCAGGAACTACCTCCCTTACCCCCTGAAACATAAGTGAAGCCCATGCCCACAGTGCTTTACCACCATATCATTGCATGGCTCCCTAAAGGGGAAAAAAATCAAATGATTTGTAGGCAATTTTGTCTTTGATTTCAGCTGATGCAAATCTAATGTGCTCCTCCTCTAAAGTAAGCAAAGCAGCAATTTCTAGGCCATTAATCCACACCAAGATGAACTGGAGTGCAGCAATGCCAACCTAGCATGACTGTGCAAAAGTATAGAAAAATGGCCCAAAAAGAACAATTGGAAATCAGAAACTAAAACTAGGAAAAAACCAAAATAAAAGTTTTCAAGTTCTACTTTGAGTCATGCCAGAGAATTAAGGAGCCTAAACTGCTCAACACAGCAGAGAAAAATAGAGCTGTACAGAGTGAAAGTATGAAACTTGGGAACAAACAAAGTTTAACAGCAACAGGATTACATAAAGACTGCCTTTCAGCTGGAATTACAAGCTTTTCCAACAATGGTTGTCTCTAAACACTCAGTGCATTGCACCTCTTCAGACAAGAGCTGTTATCTCACATTATCCAAGCTTTCCCCTTCTAATGCTCATGGCCCTGAAGTTGGCATTCATACAGGCAAACAAAGGTAAACATTTTGATTACTGGTAGTGCCTAACCAGATGAGACATCCTGGGATGGCATCTAGAGAAGATAAGTGGGAATCTTGCTTCCAATAAACAGCTTGATCACGTACATTTGTCCTGAAGTTAATTTCTAATCAGTAGCATGCTTAATGCATTGCCAATGCTGCCTGTCTGCCCGAGCTCGACATACAAATTGCAGGATTAAGCATATTTCACTCAAGAAAACTAAAAATAAAATGAAAAAGTTGCCTTCCAGGCAGGAAACATGCACTTCTGACTATGTTTACCCATCCCAAAAAGTGTAACAACCTCAGCCCACCCCCCACCCACCCTCAGCTTTTTTACCCCACAAAGTAAACTGAGACAAAATTTTTGTTGTACAGCAGGTATTCTACAGCTTTACAGTTTTCCATCAAAATAATTGCATCATTTCTTTTATTTATAAAGGCATCTGCATGTTGGCTCTTGGTCTTATCCACAATTCTGATGGTTGAAGAGACTTTACCAGTCTGTCACTGCAAGGTTTAATGCCCTGCTGACTGGTAGGTCAGGAGCTCCCACGTTGGCACAAATTGTTTTCATCCTAGGAGGTCAGCCCCAAAGCCAAAGATAAGATTTGACTTTATCACAGAGGAATAAAATGCTATGACAACAGACATCTGGAGAGAAGTAGTCAAGTATTCTCTAGGGCTAGTTTATAACCTTGTTGCAAGTCCAGAAATCATCTTGCAATCAAGTGCATCTCCCAGGGTGGGTCAGAGACCCACAGCGGTTACAAGTGGACACCAAGAAAACCAAGTTCTCCCACCCAAGAACTGTGGTTTAGCATCCAAAATAGCAGTTTTAGCAATGGATTTTACAAAAGCTGTGCAGCTGGAATCAGATCACACAGGCATTCCCTCTGCAGCTTGGAAACAAAGAGCTTTGGACTAACCTTATTACAGTGACGCCCAATACCCATTAGGAAGTTATCTGGTTTAATGTCTCTGTGTATAAAATTCTTTGTGTGCACATATTCAATTCTACTGATCATCTGTAAAAAAAACCAGCAACATGTAAGATTTCAAAGAGAGCAAGACATTTCATTAAACCTTCAATGAAAGCATGAATTTTTAGTGTTACCTTCCTCTGCAACTTCAGTTGAAGCATTTGCTTAATGAAAACCAATTTTTTAAAATGCTATCTTCTTTTCATGTTAAAACTCCACAATCTTGGTCAGAAACTGGCAGACTAAATACCTGAATAATTCCCAGATATTGAAGTTCATGTTTCTAACTACAGCATCCTATTAAAAAGTAATTGTTTTTCATTATTTCAAAGGTTTTATAGCTATCACAAGCCAACTTTAAAGCTCATTCCCTCCCCCTGTCCCAGTTACTCATTCATCTGCTTATTCATTCATCAAACATCACTTTTCCAGGTAAAAGCTTTCATGGACCAGCTAGAGAAGGGATGGTGGCCCATCCTGCCATATCTAGGCTACCCTGATGCTACCCTGATCCCAGAATATCTGGAGACATGGAGAAGCTCTGGCACATCTGTGTCATCACACAGGGCCAACCCATTTCCTGTGGGTGAGATCACAGCCCATGGTTATGTGGCACAGCTCTGCAGCTCCTCAAACACTCCTCCTGCAGCCTTGAGTTGTTACATCACGCCCCTGACAGCTGTTTGCTGGACTGTGCCCTAAAAGCCACTTCTGAGCACTGCTATCCCCCATTTCTGCCCGTGCCCCAGCTGACAGCCAATTCCTGTTTATCATCCTAAGGAATACTGCACAAACCCCTCGTGGATTCCCTGGAGATGCTGTCACACCCAGACTCTGGCTAAGTGAGCAGGCAAATGGCTCTCTAAAGCAAGCACATCACCCTCCTAGGGCAGCTGAGAACAGGGACAGCTGACCTTGTCTCCAGACAAATGCCTTGAGCTTCCTTGGCCAAGAGCCTGGGATTCTACGAGCATCTGGCCAAGTGACAACTTGGTACTGATATCTATTACGTAATATTAGATGAAATTTCAACTACCATTGAAAAATTCAACTTGAAAAACCCTCAGTGCTTTTCAAGGAGCTGAAGGCAGCACAATCAAGCCATTTATTAAGCAGCAAGAAATAAATATGGCTGCTCATTTCAAATGCTGTATTCTCATGACCAAGTTGGAAAAATACCAACTGCTATAAAAAAAGACTTAAGAGAGTTTTAGAGGCCTTGATTATGTTGGAGGTGGAGTGGCATCTCCACTAACAGCTTTAAGAACTGTCTGTGAGGACCAAACAAGCAAGGCAGTTATTTATTATTAGCTCACTGTCTGGTCCTAGTGATGCCTTGGATCATTTGTCCTTGGTCCCCAGCTAGAGAAGGAACTGTTTTGTCTCCCTGCTCTGTGAAGAGAGCTCACCATCCCCTCATATGAAGGTCAGAAGTACACATTAAAGCAGTACAGAATCTGAAAAATATAAAAGCTAAAACCTGAGGCATCACTAGAGGCTACAGGAGGGTGTGAGAGCACAGGGACAGACTTGCATGTTGTCACCACAGATCTCAGTGAATCAGATCACCCCCAGCTGGAGACTGTTTCAGCCCCCCTACCACAGCCCCTGTGGTGATAGTGGCAGTGAATCCACCCCAATTAGTCTGAATATTTTAGTGAAGTTGCCCTTAAAGCAGCAGCACGAAGGAGCTGGCAGCTGCAGTGCCCTCCCACTCGGTGCATTTTGTAGGGCAGAGCACACAGAAACCACCATTACTTTGTCCCCATTTAGGTCAAGTGTTCACTTAGTGTATAAAACACTGCATCAATTATTTAACCCACTCTGCAGGAGGGCTCTGAAGCTGCTCCCACCAAGGTGTGCACATACCTGGTCTGCTAGCATAAGTACTGTTTTCATCGTAAACCTGCGAGAACAGAAGTTGAAGAGGTCTTCCAGGCTGGGCCCCAGAAGATCCATGACTAGAACATTGTAGTCCTTTTCTTGACCATACCACCTGCAAGAAAGGAAATGATCCAGTGTTATTAGCAGGAAGCCTGATGCAGCCCAGGGTACCCTCAGTGCTCTCAGCTGCAAGGGCACGTTGCTGACTAATGCTCCATCTTGAAAGCTAATGAGAAATTAATGCTGGTAATATCTTTTTTTTCCTGGAAACAAAAGTCTGAGCACAAACCAGAACACACAAGTTGGCAATCTTCCCTGAAGAGAAAACACTACTCCACTTCAACAACCAAAATACCAAACACCAGAATGAAAATGCAACCAAAGCAGCAGTGTCCTTACACTGAGGGGTGTGTACAACACCTGGACTGAAATTCCTCTGCAGGACACCTTACTCTCATTGTTCCTGCATCATTTCACTTCACAAAACCATCTTGACATGCCTTAGGCTTTGTTTTCAGGTCTGACTTCTCTGCACCAGACCAAAGGAGTTCACTCATACTTTTTAATTTATTTCTCAATTTAAAAAATGCCAATCAAGTTCTATTTTCGATTAAGTCAAATATAAAAGCTCTTTATCAGGCTTTTAATATCACAGAGAAAGAAGCACTTAAGTGTCAGAAAAGCAAAAGCAGAAACATAACAAAATATTAATTGCAGCTGTATTGTGATAGTAACTTTAAATGCCTAATACATCAATTTTGGACAAAAATGAAGTTTAACAATGCTGTGAGGACAAGCAGAAGTCCTTCCATGGATGTTTTCCTTTCCAGTCCATGTTTAACATTTCCACCATAGCCCTGCTTTATTGCACCTGCAGCTGGGGCTGGTATCTCCCTAGCTAAGCTCCTGAGCAGACCTGGAGTCAGCCCCTGGTCTCCTGCACATCCCAGCTGTGAATCTCCACCCTTGAAAGACAGGGCTGGAATATTCTCCTCTCCAGTCCTTCTGCACATCCCAGATAACTACAGTGAAGTGACAGCTGGGTGTGGAAAACTGTTTTGAAGCTGACAGGGCACCTGTTTGATCAGAAGGCTGCAATGTTGCCTTTTCTAAGCTCCTGGTCCTTACATCAAGGACCTTCAGCCAGTAGTCCATGGAGAATTCCCCTCAATTTCCCAACAACAGTGGCAAGGTACCCCAAGGATGTGCCTCATAAGAAAAGCATGCAGATGAAAAAAAAGTAACTCTAGATTCAGCTAAAGCTGCAGTTGGGGCTTAAATATCTGTACAGACACTGTATTTCCACTTTAGGCAATGACTCCAGTACACCAATGCATGGTTGTCTGGAAAACAGTTACCACTGATAAAATCAACAAATTCCTAGGTACTCACAGGATTCCAAGCTTAGCTTAGCTGGGATAGTAAAACAAAATGTTTACAAAGCCAGAGAGAAAAGATTCTATATTTGGATTTGTTTCAGGAACTACTGGCCTGTACCTTCCCACTGTCTGGATCCTAGGAGAAACCATGCCCTTCATTCCTGCATTGTTATAAATCTGATTAAAGTTATATATGAGCTGTGGCTTGCACTCCCTGTTTTACACATCAGTCTAAGACCTTTATTCACTCTCTGCATCAAAATGGGATGCAGAAAATATGTACTTTGAAAGCAATCATTCAAATGAAATGTCAACAGGACAGCTCTGTTAACAACTCCAGGGGTCACAGGTGAAAATGAAACATTTTTGTCACCTAAAGTAATGAAAATTGGAGCAAATGACCTGCCTAGGTATTCTGTCCTATTAAATTTAGGTTTGCTGAGAAAAAAAACTAGAGAGTAATGGGCTGAAAGGAAGAATTCTAAGGAGTAAATCAAGATCTAGATAAAGTACTATTTTCTTCAAGGGATGGAATTCTAATTGAGATGCTGAGTGTAATTGTTCAGCACAGCAATGGTTCAGTGCCCAAGAGATGCAGTGAAGGGAAAAAGATCAAAGATCAGCCTTCAGTGGAGCCAAGAAAAGTGAGTGCCAGCCTCACAGACAAGGTGAAGCTGATGCAAAGGAAGCCCACCCTGGAAGGTACATTTTAAAAACCTTTTTGTTCCTCCTCAGGGATCTGTCTGCTGAGTAAGGGCAGTAATTCAGGATGATTGCACAACCTCTGTTTGGCCTATTTCTATGTATGAACAAGAATTCTTATCTCCTGACCATTCTGCTCTGGTGGAAAGCACATTCAATTCTCCAAGACAAAGAAAGAAGGCAGAACCTCTTAATACTTCATTTTCACATTTACCTGCCTGGAATTCCTCACTGAAGACTGTGACACCTATTCATTTCACTGCTGGCAACTGGAACTTCTTCCAAGGTATCAGAGTGTTTTATTTACTTTGCTAACACTCCAAGTAAGTTTTCATTTCCCTTGGAACATTTCCAGTGAAAATGGGATTAAGAAGTAAAGCAACATCATATCCACTCCAGGTGTAGGAGCTGCTACTACTGGCAGCTCTGAATGAAAGAACATTAGGAGTCTTGGCTTTTCTTAGGAAAACTTGGATATGAGGATATATAAAAGCTGGTGTCCCAAAAAGAGATCTTCAAAAGTTCCTATACTGCATCAGCAGGGAAACTTGGAATTATCCACTAATATGAGGGAATGATTCATACAAAGCCCTGGGCACTATTAGGTGGCACTGGCATCTCAGAATACAAGTGTGCCCACACGTCTGAGAGGTCCATGGACTTCTGTCAGCACACTTGAAGTCCTTTTCCTCATAATAAAGTTGAGGAAGCACACAAGTAAAGGAGAGTTTTGGAGGGGAATGAAAAGTAGGAGCAAGAAATTGAACTACTTGAGAGCCATTTTGGGTGGGTAATTACTCTGACTGAATTGCATACTATGTATGATTTCAAAAAGAGAAGCTAATTTACCAGAAAAACTTCTCCTGATCTTTCTCTAATTCACTCCTACTGTGCTTTACAACCTCACACAAAACATTAACAGGACAGAATCGTGAGGAATAGCTGATTTTACCCTTGAACAGGCAGTGTCACACAAACATGTGATACAGATGTCACAAACCTACTTGAGCTTCAAGGTGTGCCCAAGCTCCCAGGCAGGAAAATGCTTCATCACTCTCCCTTCCCTCATCTGTTTTAAGCTACATTATCAAACTATTTCAATTAGTCAGAATACAGTAAACCTCTTTTATGAAGCTTTCTATCAGAGCATGGTTAAAGGCTGAGCACAGTCACCTGAATTTGACTTCAGTGACTTGTCTGTGTGAAAGACCAAGAGTGGACACGTCACCAACTTTCCAAACCATGTGGTTTGAGAGCCTCATCTATAAGCCCAGCATAAACACAAAGTTGAAATTTTCTAACATCATGGATTTCAGTATCTGAGTTCTGTGGGAACATCTAAGTCACACCACACAGCAGTTTGAAAATGTTTAGTTTCTAAATAACACACAATAAAGTAGGTATGATGTCAGGTCACATGCCAACTGGATGTTTACTGGAACTGACATGGGGTGTGTTTTAAATTCTCTTGACTAACCTTGAGACAAGGAAGTGAACCCTTGATGCATATCTAGTACTTGGTGGCAAACACTGTAGTCAGCTCTACCCAAACTTAAAATCCTTTTGCCTTTTCAGAGCTGCATCTTTCAAAAAATCAATGATTTCTATTTCAGCAACTGAGTGTTTTGTAAATAATGTCAAGGACAAAAGAAATGTTTGAGGAAGTGTTTTTTAATAGCTTGGTTTGTTTTGATTGCATTTTTTATTTGTTTTACCTAAGAAAACATTTAATTTGGTTATTAATAGTATTTTTTCACATCTTTCTTTGTAAGGGTCAAACAGAACTAGGCAAAGTAGCAGAGGAAGGGGGTGATGGGCTAACAGAATCACACAGAAATTCCAGCCCAGTTTCACACTACTGTGTCACTCACACAATTTCAGACAATAACCAACAGATTCATTCACTACACTGGCAACCAGAATAATTACAACGAGGTAACAAACCCAGCACAAGTACCCAAAAAGTGTGAGAAAGAAATAAAAGGATTCAGGAGATTCACACTAAAAAAAAAACCAAAAAAAAAAAAAAAAAAAAAAAAAAAAAAAAAAAAAAAAAAAAAAAAAAAAAAGAACCAAACAAATTCAGATCAAGATGAAGGAAATTACTGCATTAGTAAATGACAGCTGTAAGCCACTGGCAAAGAAACCCCCAATCCCAGAATTCTGAAGACATGGAGGCAATAAAGGCACCTCACTTTGCCTACAGCTTATACAAAAAACCAGAACACGAGCTCAATGTCACAAAAAAACTGTTCCTACCACCAGACAAACTATGACAAGACCATTTTGTTCCAACTTAATAAAAGCTCTCCTCAATCAACACCTGCTTTGCCAGGTAACCCATCCTCCACTAAAGGCTTCTGTCAGCTCCATCACTGACTATTCCCACAGGGGCTCTGGCAACCTGGAATTACACACAGAGCTACAGGAGCTGTGCTTTTGTCAGACAAAAAACAATTCTTCCAACACTGAATATTTAAACTCAAACCTTTACACTTCCAGAAATGTTTATACCCCATTACAAAAAGGGTGATTTTGACTTCTGTGGCATTACATAAACTTTTGCCACTTTCATAAATTATGGTGTGTGACCCTATGATTACTCTATGTAATCCTATGTAATTAAGTTTCTCAGCACTTGTATTTTCAAGCAACAAGAGCTCTCGTGCCAGAAATGGAGATTGCCAGAAAAACTAAGGTGGATTAAAAAGCTGTTAGAACAAAAATGTAAGGTGAAAAAGCAAGCTGGAAAGAACTTGCTAACAGAATTACCTGAGATCACCTAATTATTAAGTTTGACAAGTCAGCAGGCACATGAGGGGGAATATGCAAGTCTGGAAAGCCTCACTGACACAAAGGATTCAGACATCCCACAGAAATCCAAATGGCACTGATGTGGTGAACACTCTGGAACTGTATTCCAACCCTGCCAGCCCTAAGTCACTCACACAAAAGTCTCTGAACTGGGCATTAGTCAGATGATGGGACTAAAGAGAAAACACTGACCTCCCTGTAATTACACAGCTCTGATAGCCCTGAAAAATACCAAGTTATCCTACCAGGAAAAGGGCAGCTGTTCCACACAGAACCTGTGAATTGGGATCACTGCTGCAAGCCCTGTCACCAGCTCAGGAAAGGAAACCCAAATGCCAACAATGGCAGAAAAGAGACTTCAGGAAAAACGGGAGGATTGTGACCTCTGCAATCATTTACTCCCACAGCTCAGCAAGGCAGTTCTGGAGTTATGCAATTATTCCTTATAGATACAGGAGGATGGGAAAAAGGTTTTTACCTAAAATCAGGGAAAAAAGAACTGGCAGTTGACTGCATGTGGGTACAAGCATTATCTTCAGGCACAGAAGCTCTCTGGCTCTCTCTGTCCAACAACAATCATGAGCACTGCCCTGCTGGCCTAGAAAGTTGTGATGTTGCACCTGACTGATTCACACCCTTCTGCTCCCATGTTCTCAGCACAGACATCTCCTGACAAATAATGACAGTGCAGACAAACTGGAAAGTGAATTGTGCCTGTAAAAATGCACTGAGCCTTACAGACACTGAAGCAACACGTAAGAGCAAGGTAATCCACCAGAGATTCATTCCTAAATTGACACATATTTTATATTTCTGCTTTATCTCCCCTGGAACTGGAAAAGCACTTAACTGCTAACCAGCTAGGAGTAATAGAAATGAACTTCACATAATATGGCATGACTGAAATCCTGAAGTGCAATATTTAGCAGATGTCACCTAACGTTAGTTGCCATGGAGAGCATGAATTAGGCCACCCAAGCACTAAATAAAGAAACAGCCATGAACACCCTACGCTATGGAATTGGCTCCACACTATAAATAAAATTCTGGATCACTTTTTGTACAGTTCTCAGAGCAATCCACGAAGGATGCCAGCACAACTCATCCCCTGAGCAAGGAGGTGGCTTCATCTGCCCAGTGTGATGCTGCAAACACGCAGCACCCCGTTCTGCTGAGCTGCTCCAGAAACTCCACTCACACCTGGCAGGAAGGCAGGAGCTGCAGACCAGTGAGAAGGTGAACCATTAATCCACAGTGGGGACAGCAAACTTCACTGAGGAAAGAATATTCTAGTATTATGTCTGCTGATCATTTGTTTCAATCAGGAGTAACACTGACCTCAAACTACAAAAGCTGAGTTAAGGCAGGGAGAAAAAAATTCTAACTTTGGTCTCTCGTGGATGCTTTGACAAAATCCACAAAGACTAATGAAGACAAGAGTTTAGATTGGTGGAAACAGGAAATAAATTGTATTTAGATATATTTATTTTCTTAATAAAGAAACCATAGGTATTCATTTAAAAGATTACCCTCCATTTTATTTAGAGACACAAGAAGAGGCTTCTGGCTACCTATGAGATGGCTCTACCCTTCAATATGCAGAGTAACTAACAACAGAAAGTTAATTAATAGTAGGACTTATTGATAGAACCTTTTTTTTTTTTTTCCTAGAAGGGGGAGTGGGGTTTCTCGTGGGTTTAACGAGTGCTTTTTTGTTTTTCTCACGATGGTTTGGGTTTTTTTGGAGGTTGGTTGGGGGTTTTACGCTGCAGGAAGTTATTGAGAAAACAGTTAAAAATGCAAGTGTTTGAGGTGTGTTTGCAGCTTTTTTAGCACTGCTAAAAAAAATCAACATTTCAAGTGCTTAAGGCAAATTTGGTTTTGATAACTCTTGGATTATCAACCTTGACCACATTTTTCCATCACAGGTAATATTTAATGAAGATGTATAAGGGCACATTCTGTTGTTAATAATTATTCAGCAACACGGCAGTAATCAACCAGAAGTACAAATACTGTAGATAATATTTCTCCAAAAACTCAGCTCAATTGAGAATTTCTCTCTGAATTTCTCAATATCAAAATATTTGCAAGTACTGAATTGAAAAACTCAGAAATGTAGAGATTGACTTAATCAGTTTGCAAGGGAACTTTGCAAAAAAAAAAAAAAAAATCACTCACAAAACACTAAGTCAGTAACTTTTTGCTTTTAATTTTTTAATTTACAAATAGCTGATCTTCATCAAGGATAGAACCAATAGCTGATGAACACCATAAATGGCAAAAAAAAAAAAAAAATCAAGAGTGGCTGTCCCAGGTAATCTGAATAATTGCTTTTGTGAATAAAGCAGAGCTACGCTGTGGACAAACACCCAAAAATCAAACACACTCTGCTGCATTCCTCCAAGGCAGCACCAGGAATTGGGGAATAAAGGTGGACAGTCCCAACTAATAGGATCAGTGCCCAGTTAACAAGATTACAGCTAGAAATGCTTTGTCACTGAAAAAGAGAGGAAAAAAAGCAAAGGGCAGCTGATGAGGGAGAACAATGAGAATAAGCCCAGCAGAATGCTGGGGCCTGGCCACAGAGTCCTAAAGGCACAGCAGACTGTCACAATGTTAAGCTTGGTTCAAGAGCCTTTTGGGAAAAAATAAAGTAGTAATTAAGCAAAATTTGAACATCAAGAATAAAACAGCTTAAAAATTTTTTGGAGTATTAATGAAGGTTTTGTGAAACTTTAGGGTTAATTTCAGAAACTTTGCTGCTTTTTCAGGAAACAATAAGCAGCAAATTTAAAGATCTAAAATGGTTTACAATATTCAGAGAATAAGACTTCCAATTCATTCCCACCAATCTCTTTTTGCTATTTTCTGTGCATACAACATGTTTTATTACAGCAGAATTAAGCACCAAGGTCCTTTGCTCAACTTCCATGACAGGTGAAGGCTCACTGTTGACCCCACAGAAACATTAAACTCTTAACCCCAAAACTGAGATTTTTGCTCATTATTTTATTGCAATGAGACAGAAAATCCCTCAAATTAGCCTTAAAGGCTGCAAAAAGAATTGCTTGGCTCTAGGTAACTTCAGTGACACTCTAGACACATGTTCTTGTAATTCTGAGCTGCAATCACATCTGAAGGCAGAACTCAGCTTGAGAAACAGGAGCCCCAATGAATGAGCAATGCAGAGCTCATTTATTATCCCAGCTCTGTGAGTCACAGAACCACAGCAGAGACCACTTGAGTGAGGCAAAGTCACATCATGCAATTGCCAGGAAGTTGATCTTGGCCAGTGCATCATTTAAGTAGGTGAAAAACAGAGGAAAAGTCCATCACTCTCAAATGAGGAACACAAATTTTAGTGTTGATGTGTCCAAGATGTGGAGTGAGTTTTATAAAGCATGGCAATGGGGAAATTTTGGCATGATTCCTTCATTTCCTATCAAATTCTTGTGCTGCTGCTGTTTAAAGGTGTCACATTACAGAAATTTTACCAAATGCATTGGCTTTCCTTCAACTTGATTCACCCTTGTGAATACACTGAGCCAGGAACAGCTTATTCCAATGTGACAGCATATTATTATAACACAATGGTGCCACATGGATTATCAACCACACTGCAAAGTGACCTAAGTATTGACTTGGATTCAAAGCACCATGGATTCCACTTCTACTAAACACAGAACATTTTAATATTTGTCACAAGAACTGTGCTGGTCTCCTACTCAGCCTCCTCTTAAAAGAAAATAAACCTAAGAATGCTGGTTTAGATATTCTCAAGCATCACCAAACCAATATCAGCAGCCCAGAGAAACCTCTCAAGGAGCACCTGGCACATAAAAATAGATTTACAATTAACGCTGCTTCTGAAAAGAAAAAGAGTATTTCCAAAAAGACACTTTTCTAGAAAAATACTATGGAGATTAATGTTTTGAGAACCTGAAAGGACTGACTGCCATTACTGAATAATCACACACCTTTAGCACAATGAGTCTACGAATCAGTTTGGTGAGTTTTGCCTCATTTATCCAGTCTCAATTTTATTGGACCTTGTATTATTTTCAGGGGGTACAAGAATACCAAATACAGAGAAAAGCTGTAGTGGAAGCCAGAGGCAAGTTTCTCAGCATGCAAGGTATCAGTATTTCCCAGGGCATTTTAACCAAATACAAGAAATGAAACAGCATCTCAGTGGAAAAGCCAAAAATTTGCAACTTGGCCTCATTATAGCACCACTCACTCATTTACTTTTCAAAAAAGTAGCTCAAGAATGCCTGCTTTTCCAGTTCTGTGATGAAACACCTGATATCTGCTTGCTCTGGCTGTTTTCCCAGTTATCCCTGTTTTAGCATGCAACTATACTGTGAAAGCTTTCCAAAATGTAATTCCTATTCTTTTAGTTGTGAAATAAAGGCAGCCACATTTGAGAAAAGAAGGCAACTGTATTCTCAAAGAAAGACTGCATCTGTTTTCACACCAGCAGCTCTGTTGAAGCTGCAAGTATTTAATTCAGGTATGCTGATTGTGTCCCTGCAAAAGGCTGGAGTGAATAAGGACAGATGGCCAGGACAACACTGTCTCCTCCAGCTCACATTCAGGATCAGGGCCAGTTGTGTTTGGGGGGAAGGAGGAGGGAGTTATTAACCTCAGAAATGCAGGTTTGTACTAGGCTTTGTCCAAATCAATACAGAATCTTGGTTGTGTCATCATGAGAACTTTAAAGAAGACCTTAAATGTCACCATTCATCCTGTACAAAGTCAGGAAGGGTTAAATTAAATGGAATCCACGATTTGACAAAGAACCTAAACTGAAATAGTTTGTGCAGCTCAAGGAACAAAATTCCTTTAGGCCATTGTGTCAAGGGAAAAAAAAATTACTAACTTTGAAAACAATTATTAACAAAGTTTCAAAAAAAGGAACAACTTGTGAAAAGTCTCGCTGGAGAAAACTGAAGTTTCATGTAACTCTTTGACACCCAGATTCCGGAGTTGGGCACCACCCCAGGGTAACACCTCGATAATCCCAGGAGGAATAAACCCTCCATGAGTCCTGCACCAGCGATTTTCTTCCAGATCAGGAAATTCTGAAACTCAGCCGAAAGTTTCAGTCGGAATACGAAGCAAAGAGCCGCATAATGAGGAACTGGGAGGGATTAATCCCGTACGGAAAGGCTGCTGACGCATCTGTTGCGGGCAGCAGAAAGGAGCCGCTGCCATTTCATTCCTGCTCCAGGTTCTCCGCAGTCTCAAGGCTGGCGGCTCATAACTATGAAAGGAAAAAGGCACAAGCCCGAGCACGTCCCTTGTCCCACCAGGAGAAGGGGGAGGGTTAATCACGTCCAGCCGCCATTTTCTGAGCGGAGCAGGAAGACATGTTGAAAAAAAAAAAGAGAGAGAGAGAGAGGCAACAAAAGAAAGCAGCCATTTCCAGGGCCGGCTCCCAACTCTCTGCCTCTCGGAGAAACAGACTCCTCATACTTTGTTCTAATGGCCACAAGAATTTCTCGCTGGGTGTCTTGCTCTCTCTACAGACACCAGACCTGCCAGAGGAGCGCAGCAAGTTGGAGAGCTTGGAATGGAGCATTTCCCCCTTTACCACCCCTAATCCTGCATGGATAAATTTCTTTCCATGGCAGTGCCCTGCCTCACACTAAAAAGTATAAAACAAGTGCCAATACATAGTAATAAGCATGACAAAACAAAAGTCATGCCAAGCGCACAGAAGCACCACTGGCACGCACGGCTGATTCCTACCGTATATGTGGGATGCCAACTCCTCCCTGCAGGATCTTGTACAGTTTGCTCTCATAGAGCAGCTGGGGGTGCCGAGCCTTCTGAGACTCCAACTTCACAGCAACTTCCTGCAGTGAGAGGGAACAAGGAGTCAGGGCAGAGTGTCCACCGAGCTCTAAGGGGCACAGCACTTCCACATCCCCCACACACCCCCGATGCCAAAGCTTTCGAGTATATATTTATTTATTTCCCAGCTCGACGTGCTGCATTTTGTGGCGTCCTCCAATAAAATCCACATCGCGGTGATTTGTACGTAAATATCCATCCCGGGTCATGCATTTGAGCTAGAGATGTGGAGTCTTCAGAACCACTTAAGTGAGGAAGAACATACGTGGGTGTTTCTTCTTTACAGCTCAGAGCCGTGAGGGGGAGGAAGAAAAGAAAAAAAAAACCCAAAGGAAAAGCTGGAAAAACAGGGGGATCTTCTTTGTTTCTATTAATGTTGATGAAACGAGATACAAAGTGTTCCCCAGCTGAGGCAGAGGAGGAGATGAATGGCGGGCGAGGGACGACGACTTTGGCCGCTCGCAAAACACAAATATGTTTAAATATCTTTCCCCACAATGGTTTTCGCCTCTTTTCTCCTCTCCCAAGTGCTGGGCAGGGGAGCCCGCGATCGCAGGGCTCTGCTGTGGCAGGGGCACCGAGCAAGACCCTCGGTAGAAGGGGGGGGATGAAGACCCTCGGGGGAAAGGGGGAGAATAAAGCCCCTCGTAGGGGGGAAAGAGGGGGAAAGGAAGACCCTCGGGGGAAGGAAAACCCCACCCCGGGGACACGGAGGGCACCGCCGGGGGCAGGCGGGGCTCGGAGTGGCGATGGCTGGTGCCCGGCTCCCCCTGGGGAGCTGGGTGGGGGAGTGCGAGCGGCCCTTACCTCCCCGTTGGTGATGTTGATCGCCAAATAGATGTCCCCGAAGGAGCCCGACCCGATCTTCCGCACCAGCTTGTATTTGCCTCCGACAATGAACTCGGCCTTGGAGCCGCTGCTGCTCGCCATGGCGAGGGGCGGCTCTCGGGCCCTCCCGGCCGGCTCGGCGGGACAACGAGGGCGCTACGGCCGCCCCCGAGGAGGGGAAAGGGGCTAGAGGGGGGGAGAGCGGCGCAGCCAAGGACGGTCCCCGCGCTCAGCTCCAGCCGGGGCCCTCGGGCGGGCGCCCCCCCCTGCGCGGCTCTCCGCCGCTCCCCGGCTCTCGGCGCGCTCCAGAAACAGAAGAAGCGGCCCCCGAGGTGCTTGTGAGAGCAGGGAGGGGAAAGGGGGGGGGAACTCGCG
>VZRH01007657.1:40963-53921 GCA_013397555.1 Urocynchramus pylzowi
CCGTGCTCCATCACCTTCCCTGCTCCTCAGCTCCCCCTCAGCCCCTCACCCCGTGCTCCATCACCTTCCCTGCTCCTCAGCTCCCCCTCATCTCCTCACACCGTGCTCCATCACCTTCCCTACTCCTCAGCCCCTCACACCGTGCTCCTTCACCTTCCCTGCTCCTCAGCCCCTCACACCGTGCTCCATCACCTTCCCTGCTCCTCATCCCCTCACACCGTGCTCCATCACCTTCCCTGTTCCTCAGCTCCCCCTCAGCCCTCACCCTGGGCCTGTGCCATGCACAGCAGTGCAGGTCCTGGGTGACCACTCCAGGTGAGGAGCCACGAGCAGCCCGTGACACCCTGACAAGGACACCGCCAGCAGAACCAGCCGTCATGGCCGCATCCCTGTCCCTGCAGTCTCCACCTTCGCGTGGCCCCTACACCCGGCTCTCTCCTGGCCAGGGTCACCGTGACCCAGCAGCTCGTGCTCCAGGGGCTGTTCCTTGCTGTCTGTCACAAGTGACATCTCCCGCGTTGTCCCCTGGCTCTCTCTCTCTCCCTCTCGCGCTGAGAGCTTTCCCTCTGCAGGAACACCAAACTGTGAATTCCCGGTGACTCATCATCACTCCCTGTCACAGCGGCGTCTTCTGCCGTACAGGGCTGCATTTGGGAAATGATTCAGTCTGCAGGAGAGAGAAAGCTCCTCCAGTAATGTAGCTCATGGAAGTAGAAGGAAAGCCTACTCAGGGTGTCTGCTTTGAAGGCAGGCAGGCAGAAACTGCTTCCCAGTGTGCCTGGTGCACCCAAAGCCATGGAAATAATAAAAATGTGATTTTAAGACCTATCTATATATGGATTTTTTTTTTTAAATGCCTGACTGCTTTGGATAAAAGTGAGGTTGAGAGGTCCAGGTTAGGACATACCAGTAGGATATGAAGGTGGAGGAGTTCTCTCAAAGAACAGCATTCACATGGTGGAAGAAGCTCCTCTTGAACTCACCATGTTGCTTTCTAGCTTGGTAAAAACACTTTCTGCCTGCACAAGTGCAAAAGAGGCCTGGATTGTGTCCATCTGGCTGTGAGGCAGGAAGGGAAATCTGTGATTTTCCTGAGTTTCTTCCTGTGGTGGACTCAGTGAGCTCCAGATGACTCCACAGTGAGAGACCGGGAGGATTGGAGAAGGAAGATTGGCACTCAGCAATGCCCTGCATGGCAAATATCATCTCCAAGTTCCCCTTGTGTTTCAGGGGGCTTAAATCCAAGGTTTTACTACAGCTCTCTCTGCGTCTCTGATGAAAAAATTAAAATGCAAATGACTCAAAATCAGCCAGATGCACCAGAAGGAAAACGATGCTCCGAGAACGAGCTGGCCTCCAACTCATTCCCACCTCGGCTCTGTCAGGGAGCATTTGTGCAGGCAAGAATATCCACACTCTTGTCACTCACAGGGATTGTGGATCTCGTGTGGGGGATCTGGGATGCATCACACACTCCTTCAGGGGGCTGGAGCTTCAAGGGCAAATGAGGTATCTTTGAACATCACAGCCATTCCTGAAAGCAGAGCCCCGTGTCCTCAGGTGCCCCCTGTGATTTGCAGACAGCTCAGGGCTGATGTGCCGCTGTCGCCCTTTGGGGCTGTGTTTAATGGTTGTTCTGAGTGGGATCCGGGCGGCTGGGAGGCGTTGGGCTTGAGTCACGTATCCTTGGAGGAGCTGGAAAAACAGGTCTGGAGCTCCTGGGCCGGGAAAGAGCCCCGTGCCTGGGTATGGAGGAGAGCTGGGTATGGAGGATCTGCTGGGCTAGGCAATGCTGCCACCTCCTGCCTGCTGGGGACAGCTCTGTGTCTGGGGACAGCTCTGTGTCCTGGGGACAGCTCTGTGTCTGGGTGATCACTCCCTGTCCAGGGGACAGCTCTGTGTCTGGGGACAGCTCTGTGTCTGGTGATAGCTCCCTGTCCAAGGGACAGCTCTGTGTCCAGGTGATAGCTCCCTGTCCAGGGGACAGCTCTGTGTCTGGGGACAGCTCTGTGTCTGGTGATAGCTCCCTGTCCAAGGGACAGCTCTGTGTCCTGGGGAATATCTTTGTGTCCAGAGATTGGATTTTAAATTCCAATTAAATAGCACTGGAAATGTCAGTTGGGAGGGGGATTTCAGGCTGAGCTGATGTCAGGTCTCACTGCTGCTCATACACAGGGTGGTCTTTTTCCTTCATCCTCTTTCCTTCCTACTCACCCTCTCACTGCCCAGCTCTGCCAGGTCAGCAGAGCCCCCATGGTCAGCTCAGCTCTCCAAACCTACAGAAAATTTTCCAAATGGTTTCTCCTGGTGCTTTCTTTGGGTTAATGTTCTGCCAGGCTGGTGACCCTGATGGAGCTCCAGGGGACAGTGCAAGGGTTGTCCCAGCTTGGCAGTGACATGGCAGAACAACAGACAGGAGATGTCAACTGGAAAACTGAAGGAACATCTCCCACTGCCTGGAAAGGAGCTCTGCAGACACCAGGAGAGAGCAGGAGAATCCATGAATTCCCAACCTCTGTCTGTTATTATTTTTCACATCTTTCAGGGCCACTGAGACAATGAAAACATCTTTGTATCTGCATCACTTGGGAGAGTGAAAGGAACAAATCCTCTCTCTTCCCTTTCCAAAAGGCAGGCCAGAAGTCCTGCTGCCTGACCAAGCCTCCAGTGTGAGCAGCCCTCATCCTCAGCCCGAGCTCTGATCTGCTCTCTGAAGTGTTTATTGTCTCAGAGAGATGGAGAACCCAAGACAATTCTACCCCATTTTCCCTGTAAGTGAGCGAAACTCAGATGCAGACAAAACCAAGACACCACCAATGGGTGTCACTGAGTCCTGGGCTGCCAAAATCACCTCAGAATCCCTTTTCTCTTTGCCAGGAGGAGCAAGTGAGCTTCTGGCATTCTGAGGGATGTGTGTCAGTCAGATCTGGTCCCAGTGTGCAGTCCCAGCAGGTCTTGGCCTGGCACACTCTCTTTGCTCTGGCATCTGCCCACACCTCACACCAGCAGTGTGTCCCTCACACAGACACCTCTGCCCTCCCTCCCGAGCCCCTGCCTCCAGCTTGGGGCTGACCTCAGCTCATCCTCCAGGCAGCTATTTTTAGCACAGCTTATGGTGTTTGGCAAAATGGCTGGAGAGGAGCAGCTTGTGCCAGCAGGAACCAAACCAGGCCTGCTCTGGGCCCCTGTGTGAGGCAGCTCACCTTGGGACACTCCTGCCCAAGGACAGGTGGCTTTGCCAAACCCTCCTGCCCCTCAGGTGGCTCTTGCAGAGCAGGGTAACGTGGGGCTCACCAGGACATTGCAGTGTGGCAGGAGGGATCCTGTCCCTCCACATTCCACGGGCAGTGTCCTGCCTGACACCCACCCACGCCAAGGGCACCCAGAGGGGTGCTGCTGGCCACCCCTGCCAGAGCCACTTGTCCCTGCCCTCCTGTGGCTCCCTCCCCTGCACTGGCACAGGGCTGTGGGGAGCCAGCCCAGGGAGCTGCTCCAGGTTGAAAATAACTCCGTTTTCCGGAACAGTCTGACACTGGCAGCCTTTGCCAGGCTGGATCTCAGTGCACAGCTTCAATGCCAGTGCTGGCACGAGGCAAGAGGCACCATTATTTTTGGCAAGGGCGCCTGCTTTAAGTGTTTGCATGCAACCCCCAGAAAGTTGTCAGCCCTGCAGTTACAGCCAGCACAGGAGATGCCTTTTTGCCTCAGCAGGGATGTGAGCAGCCATGGAATGACAGGATTTCATCACCAGCACTGCTGCAGGAGAGGACAGCAGGGACAAGGCTCCCCCACTAATGCCAAACCTTTATGCTTGACCTCATCGTGTCTCCAGGCAGATCCCAGCACCCACAGCCATCGTGCCTTGGTCTCCTCCAGCAGGGAAAGGACACAGCAGGCCCTGGAGGTGGGAACTGGCTTTGGGACAGAGCCTGGAGCAGGCAGGGACGGTGGCACGAATCTCATTCTTGCAGTGACTGGGTTGAACCAAAGACCAAAGGTGTTTGTGTCCAAGGAGAAGTGTCCAGGAGCCAACAGTGCCACTTCCAAGCTGTAAGGAGTAAGGGGGGAATTCTGCAGCCTGGGACATTCTTGGCTGTTTGGAGAGAGGATTGTTGTTTTAAAGTATTGGAGGAAAAGGGGGATTTTCAAGTAATTTGGGTGATTCACAGGAATGTTGTAAGTGCACAGCTGAAGCTCCAGCTATGAACTTGTTCCCTGGAAGACTTTCCTGCACAGTGTGTGGAGCTGAGGCCCAAACTTTCCAGTGATGTCAGGGTTGAAATTGCTTTGAGTGCTTGAGAGGATGCACTGGGAGGTGAGGAAAGAGAGTCTGAAGAAGTCATGGGCCCAAAAAGATGTAAATGGCAGCACAGCTGATTCACTGCATGTCAAGTGCTGTGGAGAAGTCTTCAGCAGCAGCTTCTCTGGTGCTTTTGAATTAATTACCCTGCTGGTGTGCAGAGTTCTGGTATTTGGCAGCCAAGGCACATTTCCTCTGTGGTTGCTTAAATCAGTCAGGTTCAAATCACTGAGGTGAGTCTGCTCTAACACAAAATAATTCAGCTGCTGGATGACAGCTGATACACCTGGGAGTAAATCATCCTCCTAAGTGCAATTTCTTGAACCATTTTAGGGAACATGGGTTTTATACATGTCGTGTGCTGTGGTTTAGGATGCCAGGGAGGATAAGAGGAACAAGTGAGCTGGTTCCAGTGCAGGCTCTGGCTGTGCTCACTGGACATTGCTGCTCTCCAGTGGCAGGACCAGATGAGCACAGTGTGTCCCAGTGCTCATCCTCTTTTTGGGGTGCTCTGGATCTATTTACACATTGGGGAAGAAATTATGTGGAGATGGAGCAGAGGGTGCGTTCCCCTGTCAGGACATTCCCTTCCTTTTTTTTTTTTAAATCAAGTTCCTTCCTGCCTGAACATCTTCTCTACTCAATGGGTGAGCTTTTCAGGTCATTCAAAAGCTGATGCTTGCTGAGATTAAAAAAAGCCCAACAATGAGCTGAGAGATGCTGTTTGATTATGCGTGAATTTTTTCTCTCCCCTCCTCCAAAGATCATCACGAGCTCCTGTTCATTTGCTTTTGGGAAGAGCACAGGGTGGAAAGTGCCAGATAAGGGGAAAGGCTCATCACATGTTATTGTCAGCACAGCACTGGAAATATCACTAACGAATCCATCAGCCCCTTGATGCACAAGGCCCTGCCCCAGGACCCTCTGGAGCAGCAGCCAGGACAGGTGGGTCCTTCAGGGCCTGAGGAGCAGAACAAGCAGATGAGGAGGGAACTGGCTGACACTGACACGTTTGGATGCACTTGGGAAGGAGCTCTGTCAAGGGCTCCTTCACTGCTGGGCCCTCAGCGAATTTCAGCTCAAAGGACTCTGCACTAATGATCAGCAGCTCAGCTCAGCACTGGGCCATGGTTTGCAGTGTTGCCCATGCTGGACACTCCAGCCCATATTTAGGCACCCCAGGAGTGGCTCTGGGGGTCTCATGGGCACCAGATGGGGACATCCAGCTTCAGCCCCAGAGCTGGGTGGCTCTGAGACCCTGTGGGGACAGCTGGGCTGGGGCTCTGTGACACAAGGCAGCTTGTGGGCTGACCTGCTCAGAGGGACAGCCCTGGGAAGCAGCTGGGTGCCTTGGAGAGCAGGGTGCTCCACTGACACCCAGAATGCAAATCTGGGAGCAGCAGGGGTCAAGGATGAGCCTCCCTTCTGCTCTGCATTTACTGCAGCTCTAGCACACACAGCACAGCTCCCTCTGCATCGTCCTCAGGGACTGGTCCCTGCTACAGAGCTGGAGGGACCAGAAGTGGCTGCAGAGTGGCTTCATGATGGGAGCACAGCTCTGCTGCTCACTGCCCTGGGCCTGGTCTCCTTGGAACTGAGACTGGCTTCAAATACAGACAGAATTATTTGTCACTGCATGAGCTCTCACAGCTACACTCCTTCCTGAGCAGCTCCTGTGGGTCTGTGAGGTGGTGGCTGGTGCCTGGCACAGAGATGTCACCCAGCCAGGACACCTCACCCCCATTACGGTGCTGCTGACCCAGTCCAAACCCCACCAGTACCTGGGGAGTAGATCAAAATCTCGTGTGACTCAGGCCCAGGCGTCATCACCTCTCAGGATCCTAAGTGAGGCAGTCCCCATGCTGTCCCAAGGTGTCCTGTGACCCTGCCTCCAGAGGGACACAGAGTGCCCTGTGTCCCCAGAATGAGTGGTGACTGAACAATGTCTCCCCACAGGAAGCCCATGTTCCCTGGGCTGGCGGAGCCACGTTCCTGGGACTGGGATCCCACCTGCCTTCTCTTGAGGAGATTTTTCACTTTGAAAATTCTCAAAAAAATTCAGACATGTGGGACTTGCCTCCCCTCTGCAGAGCTCAGTCCAAAAGGCCTCAGTCCAGAAGGGAAGGAGGGAGTGCTGAGTGTTCACACAAGGTGAAGAAGCCTTGGGGTGCAGCAGGTGACAGCACTCCTTGGGTGAGGAAGTGGCGTGCCATGCTCCCAGGAAACTCCTGATCTCTGGTTCCATCTCAGGACAGCACGTGAGAGCCATGGGACAGCTCACCCATACTCTGCCCCTAGCTGTGGCCCACAGCAGATGTTTGCAGTGCTCTTGTCCCAAGAACATCCCCTGAGCTCTCCCCAGACCTCCAGCCTTAAGGAAGAGGTGGTGGTTCTTTGTCTTTAATAACCCAAAGGATTTTTCTTCCATGAATTCATCCAGTTCCTGTTTAAATGCTTTGCATCTGTCACATCCTGTGGTGGGGAGCTCCATGGTTTAACTATACATTGCACCAAGAACCACTTCCTTTCCCTTGTCCCAAACTTCCCTCCAGGTAGTTTCGTTTGGAGCCTGTGCTCCTGCAGGGGCAGAGCTGCTGAGTAATCCCCCTCCCTGCCCTCACACGCCTGCCAAGGCAGGGCACATCTGCATCACACCCCTTCTCCTGCCCACGGTGCCATTTCTCATGCAGAGGCTGCTGCAGAGCTTGGGGCAGCCCTGCTTCCCCTCCCTGAGCCTCTTCCACACCCCTCTGAGACAAGGAAGCAGGGAGAGCTGCAGGCAGCATCCTCAGCGTGGGCACATCCCTGCTCACACGGTGCCAGTGCTTCCTTTCTCATCCTCTGCTTCTTCCCTACTCATTTCCAACAGTCAATTTTCTGCTTTCTCTGCTCCAAGCATTCTGGGAGCATCATTTAGCAGGACCCCCAAGATTCCCCTCCTGGGAGGAGATGCACCAGTCAGAGCCTATCACTGGGCTACCAGTGTTAGGACTGGGTTTTACATGGTTTCTCTGTCCTTTCCTGAGTTCCCTTGGCTGTCCCTGCTCAGGGACATGGGCCAGCAGCTCCAAAGAGCACGGTGCTGGTGCCAAACACGGTCACTTTGCTGGTCCTGCCCTTTTCCAGATAATTTGTGGACACACTCAATGCCTCCCCACGGGTAACATCCCTTAGATGTGAAAACAAACCCTTCATTTCAGCCCTTCCTTTCCTGCCTGCAACAACTGCTCTGCCTGGCAGGTTTTTCCTCTGTCCCTCCCCTGTCCCTGAGGGGCTCTGCTGGGAGGCCTGGCCAGACATCTCACAAACCAGGCTTCCTTCCCCATCCTGGCTCCGTGATCCCCCTTAGCCCAGAGCAGGAGCCAGGCCTGGCAGAGGGTGTCAGGGCTGGTGGCTCTCACCAGCATGGCCTGCAGAGGAGGTGGGGCAGAGCTGGTGAGTCAGGGCGGCTGCAAGGGCTGGAATCTCATTAATAATGGAGACTCATTAATAATGGACACGTCCCTCTGACGCTGCAGCCACCCTGTGGCTGTGAGAGGAGGTGAAGCAATGGCTGCTGACACACAGGGGAGCTCTGCTTTCAGCAGAAGCAGTGGACAGGCAGAGTAACCTTGGACAGGCACTGCCGCTTTGGCAGGAAGCTCCACATAGCCAGAGCTGGGCTAACCCCACAGCAATGGGGGATTCTGAGCTGTACCCCACAGCTATGGGGGATTCTGAGCTGTACCTGGCACCCAGGCTGAGCTGGCAGACCTCAGTGCCACCAGAACTGGGATTCCTGGCTGTCATTTTATATTCCATGGCATGAGCTGCTGGGGTTTTTCCACAACAAACTCCTCCCCAGTAAAACATCCTCCCTGCTTTGATGTGCCGTGGTGGGGAGAGGAGGACGTGTGGGCAACACCATGAGCTGGCCCTGCAGCCTCTCTGCTCTGCTGAGGCTCCTGGGATCTCTGGAGCTTTCCTTCCACCTCAACCACTTGCCATCCCTTCTGGCTTTGTTCAGCCACATCTCCCTGTTTTCTCAGCCTTGGCACCTGGCAGCCCCAGCAGTCCCAGCTCTCGGAAGCCTCTGGTGATCATTTCTCCCCAAATGAAGGGGGATCCCGGCATTAGGCTGCTCCCATGAAAAACCTCTTGGCCGTGAACTTGGCCAGGCTGTAGCACAAAGCTCAGGGCTGCCAGCCCTGCCCTCATTCCCAGCAGAGCCTGGAGCTGCTGACCTGCCAGGTCCTTGCTTTAGGTGCCCTCACTGGGCTGTGAGCCCCAGCTGAGCCCCCCGGGCTGGGTTTCTGCCTCCAGTAGCGAAACAAGCACCCAGTGGTTCTCTCAAGGGGCACCTCTTACACTTGCCTGTGGCAGAGACACGAGCCCTGTCATGGCACAGGCATTCCTGGCTGCATCAGTGGGAAAAGGGATGGGGAGATTGCCCAGGGACAGGTTTGGGAGTTTGAAGGGGCTCTCGCCTCCCTGCCACCCCTCATTTCTCTCTGAAACAAGAGAAGTCTTGGAGGAGCTCTGCAGCTCCTCCTGCGCAGGCAGCAGCTGCTGCTGTGACTCCAGAACAACCACTCCTGCAGGAATTTGCCTGGAGGAGCTGGTGGGACTCCAGAGGTGTCTGATCCCAAAGGAGAAGGTGACTCTGGAGGGGATGTGCCTCCCCTTGGCTTCTCACTCCCTCGCCTTGCGCAGGAGAGTGGCAGCACCCGGGGGTGGCTGTGGGCAGGGGTGCCCGGGGTGTGGGGTGCCCACAGGGAGGAGGAGGAGCTCACGTGGAATTCCAGCTCCATGGGTGGGTGGTTGTGATGACGTGGCAGGAGCAGAAATCCTGCAAAGTTAGGCAGGGAGGAGATCAGTATTGGATCAGTGGAAATGAGTAATCAGCAGAAACCACCAGAATTTTCTGAGCTCTTCCTACTTTTCTCATGTCTTGTTACCTCCTTGCTGTGGGCAGAAGACCCTCAGTGGGCTGCCCTGTGGGATGCTTTGGGCAAGGAGTGTTGTCACTGGCACTGCCCCGTGGCAGGGTGGCCCTGGGTGGGGCTGGACTGGCCTGGGGACATGTGTCCTCCCTGCCAGAGCTGCAGGATGCTGCAGACACCTCCATCTCTCCATTCCAGCCAGGTGCCCGTGGACTGTGCACACCTCTGCATTCTCCATGCTGGTCCGAGAGAGCAGGATCCTCTGTCAGGGCAGAAATGTGAATATCTCCCATCTCAGTGCCCTCACACCAGGCTCTGGCTTTCTCCTGGAGCTGTTGTCAGCACCAGCTGCCTCAGCTGGCTGCAGGGATTCGTGACAAATGGGTGAAAGGCCTGGAGCCACCAGCCCTGGGAGAGAAATGGAGATCTTGGGGTAGGAGAAGCAAGGCAGGGCAGCAGAGGGGAGAGGGAAGGACCACAGAGGCTGGTGGATGTGAAGCTCCAACCACAAAAACATGGATCCAGGAGGATCCATGCTGTAGCCTCAGAGAGGCCAAGAGGGGCTGAAGCCTCCTCCATGAAGGAGGCCTCTGCAAGGCCCATAAATAACCCTCTTGGAAATAAAGAGCTGACTCTTCATTTATTCTGCCTAGATCAAATCCTATCTGCTTATTTTTAGGCTGTGCTCTGCCTCGTGGTGCAGGCATGGGCTGGAGCCTGCAGCTCCATCCAGACCCCGGAGCTGACACCATTTCCACCTGCCTGGGAGCCCGGGCCGAGTACCTGGATGGGATTATCCTGAGCAGGCAGGCACAGCCCTCCTTTCCTCCTAAGCACATTAGCTGGGAGGGGAAGAAGGAAGAGGAAGCAATGACATCCCTGTGGTTTTTCAGGAGCTGCTCATGCTGGTGGCAAGCTCAGCAGAATGAAAACCTTTAATTTCACAAGTTTTTTCCTCCTTTCCAGTGGCTGGAGCTGCACAGCACACACAGTGGGGCTGCAGGCAAAGTCCACTTCCAAGCCCTGCCTCCCTGTGTGGGAGGAAGTTTTGTGATTAGGATGCACCTGGGAGCACATTCTTGAGTTGCTGTTTTTCTCCCTGTGTTTTTCTTTCCATCCTGTGGTCACCAGGTCCTTTCTAGACAGGAAAGAAATCCAAAGAACAGCAAGAATAGAAAAGATTAAATTGAGGAAATGTAACTTTCCTGTACAAACCTGCTGCTTGAAGAAGAACCCCCCACCTGCTGTTATTAGGCAGAGCCTGAGCTGTGGTGCTTTGCATGGCTGGAAGCTGTGTTTATTTTCTGAGCAAGCCCTGTTTAACTCCAAGCTCGTCTGGAGCGTTCCCAGAGAGCCCCCTGATGGCTTTAGCTTTCATCCCAATATCCTGAGCATTACTGTTTGGAGCAGCTGGGGAAAGGCAAAACAGCAAAAGGCTCTGCAGGAGCCAGCAAGTTCAGGGTGAGATGTAGGGTGGAAATAACCCCTTTCCAGGGTGAGGTGATGCCTTCTGCCTGGATGTTCCTGCCTCCCATCCAGCTCCTTCTTCCCGAGGCTTTCACCACGTGCTGTTTTGAGCCAGAGCACAGAACAGAGCCATCATCAGCTGCTTCTCCAGCCCCTGGGCTGAGGCTGTGCTCATCACAGGGAATATCCCAGGGGATCGAGTCCCACCAGCCTCATGGGGTCGGGTTTTTTCTTAAATACTGCCAGAGAAGGGCTGGCAGAGCACTCTGCTGTGCCAGTGGGTCCGGAGAGGGCTGGGCAGTGCTGTGGAGGTGGCTCACCCTGCTCTGTGAGAAGCACTTTTGCAATGGGGTTGCACAAAGCTGGCTCTGCTGCAGGAGAAGCCAATCCTGCCTCCCTGCAGGGTCCCACACGTGATCCCACACACGGTCCCACAGGACACCCCAGTCCCTGCCACAGCTTGCCAGGTTTGTGTTGGCAGGGTGGGAGCACACCCAGCTGGGTGCCAGGGGACAGCCCACCCTGCTGGGACACTTCGGCTCGGCTTCACCTGAGCACAACCCTGGGACACAAACACTTGTGCTCGACCAGCCGGCGCCTGTTTGTTTTCCTGGTGTAAGGAGAGCCGGGCCAGGGCAGCCAGCCTACTGCCACACCTCCTGGGGAGCCCTGGAGCGGTGACAGCGCTGTCACACCGCTCCCGGTGCTCCCCGAGCCACCCAGGTGAGGCGAGTGGAGCCGCAGCCCCAGCCCAGGGCTGGATGGGAGGTGTGTGGTGCCAGCAGCAGGGCAGGAAGGAAACAGCTTGTGCTGAGGGAGGGAGCTGTCAGGAAGGAGGACAAGCCCATCCTGCAAGGAACTCGCCGGAGCCAGGCTATCCTGCCTCTGAAAAACCAGACTGGAATGGGAAATATGCCTGAGGGAACACCCGTGGTGTGAGCTGGCCGGGGAGGAGCTGGGGCGGGGGATGTTGGTCCTGTCTGGTGGGATGAAGATGCTGGGGGAGGAGGGAGCTCTGCCCTGCTGGGATTCCCTCGTGTTTCCTGTCCTGATCATCCCCAACGGGCTGATGGGAGCAAAGCAGCTGTGATGTGTCCCGATGGCTTTGTTGGACATGGCACTAAGAGCTCCTGCCCAAGGATGGAGCTGAGAACTCCTGGCACCAGAGCAGTGCCAGCCCAAAGGGCCTCTTGCTGCTTCAGAAAGAACCTGGGCAAGGACTGAAGCTCTGCTGCCACCTGCAAGGGAGGAAGGACACCTGTGTGCCCAAGGCCACGGCCAGGTAGTGCCCTCCCTGCCTGGCCATGCGTGGGTCTCTCCTGTGGCCATGTCACTCCCTAAGCCCATGTGGCACAGACCAGCCTGGGAATGATCCTGCTGGGCTGCTTTACCCAGCCACCCAGCCAGCCAGTTCCATGAGTTTTGTCTCTCCGTGGGCAGGATGGGAGGCAGGCAGGACAAGCAGTGGGACAGGATGGCTTTTGTGGCACCAGCACTGGCTGGGAGCCAGTGGAGCAGGTGCCTGTGGGCCCCTGTGCTGCCCTGCCCAGCCCTCAGCAGAAAGGGTCCCACAAAGGGACCCAGAGGGAAGGGCTGGAAGTGCCAGGGAGCTTGTCCTGGCCCAAGGGGAGTTTCGGATCACAGACGCTGCCTTGTCCTGCATGAGTCACTGAAAAACCCAGAGTCCTTTCCACAGTGACACTTTCTGCACACTGTGGGGCAGCCTGGAAAAACCCCGGTGCTGCCATCCCCTCCCTGTGGTTAGGACGAGCGAACAGCCTCTCTCTTCTCAATAGCTTGTTTATAAGGATGCAAACACCTCACCAAGTGAAAAAAAACAACAACTTCGTGCCAAGTAGGCACTGGTTCCCCATGCCCTAATCTTGGCAACCGTTTCCTCGGTTATATTTTCATTTCTGTTTTCTCTGCCCCGTTCCCGAGGCTGAGCAGCTGGTACGGGACGGCAGAGCAGGGGGGCAGTGCCGGGGACACGCCTGACCTTGGGATAACACGGCGGGAGCCTGTGCGATTGGGAGGGGCTGTGGGAACAGCAGGGCACCGCTGGGGCTCCACATCGGAGCCACGGCAATGCCAGGGACACTTGGGGACCTGTCCCTGTTATCGGTGACTGGGGCGAGGCGGTGTGTCCCCTGCTCTCCCGGTGTGTCCCCTGCCCTCCCGGTGTGTCCCTGCCCCCCCGGTGTGTCCCTGCCCTCCCGGTGTGTCCCCTGCCCTCCCGGTGTGTCCCCTGCCCCCCCGGTGTGTCCTT
>VZRH01007657.1:54551-64946 GCA_013397555.1 Urocynchramus pylzowi
CGGAGCCCCTTAGGGACAGGGATGCCCGGAGCCCCCCGTTATGGACAGGGATGCACGGAGCCCCTTAGGGACAGGGATGCCCGGAGCCCCGTTGTGGACAGGGATGCCCGGAGCCCCCCGTTATGGACAGGGATGCCCGGAGCCCCTTAGGGACAGGGATGCTGTCACCCCCCTTAGGGACAGGAATGCTGTCACCCCCCCTTAGGGATAGGAATGCTGTCACCCCCCTTAGGGATGCTGGCAGCCNGGATGCTGTCACCCCCCTTAGGGACAGGAATGCTGTCACCCCCCCTTAGGGATAGGAATGCTGTCACCCCCCTTAGGGACAGGGATGCTGGCAGCCCCCTTAGGGACAGGGATGCTGGCAGCCCCCCATTATGGACAGGGATGCTGTCACCCTCCTTAGGGACAGGGATGCTGTCACCCTCCTTAGGGACAGGGATGCTGTCACCCTCCTTAGGAACAGGGATGCTGGCAGCCGCCGAGGCAGCAGTGACAGCTCCAATGCGGGAAGCTGCCTGGGAGGGGGGGCTGGGAAAACGAAACCTGCTCCTGCGCTGTCTGCCTGCTCCGACGCTGCCCAGAAATGCTGCGACTTCGTTTTGCACCGTCCCCTTGTCCCTCTGAGGTCTCATGCCAGGGGGGTGAGGGGAGGCAACGAGGTTTCCTCAGCCTGGGGAAACCCCCCAAAGCAGCTCTGAGCTCTGGGGGTGCTGCTGCAGCCACCAGGGACACCCCAATACTGGCATGCCCCGAGCTGCAGGGCACCCTCCAGGGCTCAGGGGGTGTCTCAGATCGGGCCTTCCCACCTGCCTCCACTGGACTGGGGCTTTGCTGCCACCCCAGGCAGAGGACACTGGTCCTTGATGGGAATCCTTCTGCCCAGACCCCTCGCAAGCACCCAGAGGGGTGCAGAAAAGTCTCCTCCTGCCCACGTCCCATGGCAGCCAATGCCGTGCCACAGGCAGGGGAGGCAGCCAAATCCCAGAGGGCAGGGATGACAGCTGCCAGGGTGACGCACCCCTGTGGGGCTAGTGGAGGTCCAGTGCCATCTCACTTCGCTTGCTGTGCCAAGCCCAGCAGTGGGCGTGTGCCAGGAGGGGACACTGGCCCTGCCCACGGCTCCAGCTGCATCAGCCACATGTCACCTGGAGCCGGTGGGGACAGGGAGAGGGGCTGCAGCCTCCCAGGTGGGCACCTGGCATGGTGCAGACTGGCTGTGGAGGCCAGCTCTGGCTGGGCAGGCAGGGCAGGGCAAAGTCTGTGCTGCTGCTTATGCCATCTGGCTTTTATCTGCCACCTCTGCCTTGTCTTTGCTGCTCTCCTCCTCCGCAGCCTGGCCACATTCCTGCCCGGCCGGGCTCTGGTCACAGCCCAGCTGTGCCCGTGCCACACCTCTCTCTCTCAAGGCCTTCCTGCCAGGAGCCCAGCACTGTTTGTGATGCTCTGGGAGCTGCTCATCCTCCCTGGTATCACTTAGAGCAGAGCTTCTTTCCTGGGAAGACAATGTCAGGAGTCAGCTCGGATTTTAGAGAGGAGAGGGGAGCGTGCTGTGCCACGCAGGGCCCTGGCATTGCATCTGGCAGAGGCACCGGCAGCTCTGCCCACTTCTCCCCCGTCCCAGTGGCTTTTAAAGCAGCTCTTGCTGTCACAGAAACATCTCTTGTTCCAGCACTGCAGAAACACTCTTTGTATTTTGAACAGCACCCTTGAATGCCAGGCAAGGTGCCAGGCGCCGGCAGCCAAGGCAGGGAGGGAACAACTGGCCCTGGCAGCAAGGAGCTGGAGCGGAGGTGGCAAACCCTGCTCTGCCCATGGGGACGATTCCCACACAGTGCCAATGCTGGGTGGCAGCTGCCAGGCCCCTGCTGGCACTTGGGGACCTCCTTGCCTGCACCCCAGCCCCACACGTGGCCACCGGAGCGTGGGCACGTGTGTGTGGCAAGTCCCTGCCTGCCACACGTGGGTGTCTGCAGCCAGCCTGCTCCTGCCTCGCAGCACCTCGTGGTTTTATGGTTTTGGAGTGTGCAGATGGGTTGAGTGTCCCTGGGGATGTGCCGTGGGGCACAGGGGAGGGGGCACGGGCACTGAGCTGGCTTGGGCAGCAGAGCACCAGTCCCAGGGCTGCCTTTTCATCCCTGCAGCGCCGCCTTTTCATCCCTGCAGCGCCCTGCAGCGATGGCGAGTGCAGAGCCGGGCTCTGGGGATGCAGCTGAGACGGAAGAGGCCGTCTACGAGGCGGTGCCCTGTGACAGGACGGAGCTGAGCCAGCGGCTGGCCGTGGAGGAGCTCATCAGCACCGAGGCCAGCTACGTGCACAACATGCAGCTCTGCGTGTCCGACATCCGGGCACACCTCCAGGAGAAGCAGGTGACACGGGCCACCCCCTGCCAGCGGCTGGGCACTGCAGGGGGAATCTGTCCAGAGCTGTCAGATGCCCAAATCACTGCAGGTGCTCCTTCCACCTTCCTGTGCTTCCCCTCACCATGGATGGACATTGGGTCTGGCCCAGTACAGCCACCCGACCACCTTAACCTGGGAGCCCAGACAGGTCTCAGCACTCCCAAAGCCTCCTGAAACACAGCATCACTCCCTGGGGTGTCCCATGGGGCAGGTGGAAGGCCACCAGCAGTGCCTCTAAAGCACCTGGTCCATCTCTGACATATTTGGCTTAGCCTGGGGCGTCTTTGTTCCCCTCAGCTGCCGGAGCTGGACCTGGAAGGACTCTTCTCTAACACCGACGACATCCTCCATGTCTCCAGACGGTTTCTGAAGGGGCTGGAGGCCACGGCCGGCCAGGGGCAGGAGCAGCTGCTCAGCATCAGTAAGTGCCAATGGTGCAGTGCCAATGGCCGCCCCGTGCCCACCCTGTGGGGGTGTGCCAGCCCAGCCCCCTGCCCTGACAGCTCCTGCTCCTGCCGTGGCTCTGGGAAGCGCTGGTGCCACCGCACCGTGTCCACCCACGGGGCAAGGCTGACCTGCCCAGCCTGCAGACAGCCATGGGGACAGCACCAGCCCCAGCTCAGCAGGGTGCCCGGGGGGCAGAGCCCTGCCCTGGCACGCTTGGCATTGCTTCACTGGCTTTGTCCTTCCAGCAGGCTGGGCATACACCCCTGCCTTCTCTGAGCCCGTGGGAAAGGTCCCTCCTCTCCAGCCCCTCTCTCCTTCCCCAGGCACGCTGTTCCAGGAGTTCAAGGAAGAGATGGAATCTGTCTACAAGATCTACTGTGCCAGCTACGACCACGCCCTGCAGCTGGTGGAGAGCTACCGCAGGGACCCCCGGCTGCAGGAGGAGATCCTGGACACCCTGAATGCCACCGTGTAGGTCCCTGCTGCTGAGCCACCACCTCCCTGTCCCTGTTTCACATCCTGGCTTTGCCCTTCTCCTCTCTGGACAAGCTACCTGCATGGGTCTGTGTCACCAGGCTGGGTGTCATATCACGGCCACCGCCTTTGTGGCATTTCCTGGTGTAATCCCTGGCAGCCTGTCCTGGACCCTTGGTTCAGAATCTTTTATGATGGATCCCAAGAGAAGGGATGGGTGACATCCACAGCTGCTGCCTTCCCCAGGGAGGGCACATCCTCCCCACATTGACCAGAGAGACGCAGGCTGGGCCTAGGGGACCTGAACCATCAGGAGGGTCACAAACACTGTCAGAGGCAGGAGAAGCAGGAGTGGCACTGGAGGAGCTCCTGGGATTCGCTGCTGAGGCCCTGTGATTCCTAAAAGAGAGATGGGTGCCTTCCTGTGGGTGGGAAGGGAGACACTGCCAATACCCTCCCTCCCTGTGCCCACTGATCCCATGCCCAGGGCTGGACAAGCACAGCGCTGCCCAGGGAGGCAGGACACC
This sequence comes from Urocynchramus pylzowi, assembly GCA_013397555.1. NCBI lineage: Eukaryota > Metazoa > Chordata > Aves > Passeriformes > Fringillidae > Urocynchramus > Urocynchramus pylzowi. The sequence continues at coordinate 58,403 of VZRH01007657.1, forward strand.
CACCCAGGGCTGGCACTGCCCTCGGGGCTGGCAGGGACAGTCCCCCTGCAACTGAGGGCAGCAGCCAGAAATGCCCCACAGCATCTGGGCTGCTCTCTCCCTGAAACACTCCCAGGGAAGCCGTGGAGAGCAGCAGGGCAGGAAGGCAGCCCCACGCACCAACCCTGAGCAATTCCCCTCTCCATCAGGCCTCACACGGGCGCCTCAGACCTCAGCTTCTTCCTGGTGATGCCCGTGCAGAGGGTCACCAAATACCCTCTGCTGCTGGGGAAGATCCTGGAGAACACCCCGAGCAGCACCAGTGCCCACTCAGCCCTGCAGGCAGCGGCTCGTGCCATGGCCCAGGTCAATGCCAACATCAACGAGTACAAACGGCGCAGGGAAGTGGGTGAGTGGCCAGGGGCTGGGTGCAGGTGGGGGGCACGGCACCCAGCCCAACCCCAGTGGTCTCCTGGGCACCAATTCTCACTTAAATCATTTCAAAGCTTTCCTGCCCTCCACTTAAACCTGCCTGGTGGAGCAGCAGACTCTGTGCAGGCAGCTCCTGGAACTGCTCTGGTCCTGTAAATGCCACTCTGGGCAAGACCCGAAGGCTGCAGGAGCAGGGTGGCATGGGGGCAATGAGGACAAAACCAGTCTGTCCACATTCCTGGGGATTGGGAACTGGGAATAACAATCCTGCCCTTGGGAGAGGACAAATCAGGCTCCCCCAAGGTGGGAGCTCACCTTTCTTTTTGGTGTTCCATCCTTCTTTGATGTGGCTGGTGCTGATCAGCCCCTGTGCTGCTCACTTTCCTTGCCTGCTCAGCCACGAAGTCTCCTCTTCTGATCTTTTTTTTGCCCCTATTTTGTGTCCTCCCACCCGAGGCAGCAACCAAATACAACAAGGCCGAGCACCTGACGCTGCGGGACCGCCTGGCGCGCCTCAACACCCACTCCATCGCCAAGAAAACCACGCGCCTCAGCCGGCTCCTCATGCACGAGGCTGGCATCGTGGCCAAGGTGGGCAGCCCTCACCTGCGCCCCGGGCACCTGCTGCCCCTCCCTGGGTCGTTTCTGGGGCATTTTGCTGCTGCTGAAGTGCCTCAGTGGCAGAATGGGGAGCACAGGGCCAGCAGGGAGTGGGGTGGCTGCTGCTGCCTCCCGGTCCTCCATCATGCCAAGGAGGTGTGGGATTGCAGGGATGCAGGGATGCAGGGACACGCTTCACTCCCCTCCCCAGAGCATTGCAGGGCAGCACTTTGACCCCCAAAGGACCTGCAGGACCCTTGGGCCTCCCAGCAAAAGGAAAGACACCCCAGTGTTCCCCAGCACCACGACCTCTCCAAGAGCCTTGTTGCTGCCTGCAGCAATGTTTTGACCCCTTCCCAGATTCATGGAGCCCCCCAGGGTCTGCCCTGCCCTGTGAGCTCCAGGCAGGTGCCTGGCTGCTGTTTCAGCCCCCAGTGAAGGGCATCAGCCCTGCCCATGCTGGTGACAAGATGCCTCTTTCCTTTCAGACTGAGGACAAGGAATATGATGACCTGGAAGAGAAGTTCCAGTGTGTGGCATCCAGCGTGGCCACGCTGAAGGAGAACATGGCATCCTACCTGGGCCACTTAGAGGTAACACCTTGACCACTGGCCAGGGGTTGGCCCCATCCCCTCAGGAGCTGTTCCTTGGGACTGTGGAATACTTTCAGGCCCTGTGGAAAGCAGGAGCTGCTGGGGATGTTCAGGGATTTGCAGCTGAGCTGTTATGTCAGGGAGTTGCACAACATCCAAGGATTGCTCAGGTCCAGGGGAGTTTAAACCAAAGCTGAGGCTTTGACAACACTGTCTGAGCTGGTGTCATTTGAGAATAATCCGTCCTTAAACTTATCATTATTTCAAGGTCTTAAATGACTGAAAAGGCTGGGTGTTGTTCAGCCTGGGAATTCTTGCTTTAATAATGTGCATAAGGCAGAAATGTCCCCAGATCAGTCCTGACAACAAAATGCCCTTCTGAAATCACCTGGGTCAGCAGCTGCTACGATTTTCTCATGGAAATCCCTTGGGGCATCTGAGGAAAATGAAAGTCTGAGAGCTGGCAAAACATGCAATCCCCAGACACTCCATTACCAGGAAAGCCTCGGGGAGTGGCCCAGGGTTCAGCAGCAATTCCTGGGCTGGAAAGAACTTGCAGAAAAGATTGACAAGGGCTGCCCACGCAGGATTTTTTGGGAAGGAGGTAAAGGAGTGTGCTGCTGCTCCCTTGCAGGCGTTCCTGCAGCCCACCCCGCAGCAGTGTGAGCTGCAGATGGAGCAGGGGCCAGCCCAGCAGCATCGCCGCCTCGCCGAGCTCCTCCAGAGCAGCGTCTTCCCCGAGTTTGTGAGTGCTCCGCCCTGCACATCTCCTTCAGCTCTCCCACCTTCTGCCAGGGCACGGTGGGGGCTGGCAGCCAGCAGCTGAGGGCACCCCAGTGTCCTCACAGTCCCCCAGCAGGAGGCCAGCTTAGCAGGCAGAGCCAGGAGTGAGTAACAGGATCCATCTGCAGTCCCTGGCACAGGGAGGGAGGGCAGGGACAGGGACACAGCCAGAGCTCAGCCCCTGAGCCCGCCCAGGGCTGGGGTGAGCTGCAGTGTGTGTCTGATGTGAGATGGGAAGGAGACCAGAACACCCCCAGGCAGGGGCAGAGGGCCCTTGAATGTGCTCTGGGCAGGGGAGAGACTCAGCTGAGCCTGCTCTGAGCCATTCCAGGGTCCTGCCCTGCTGTTTCCACGGAGCACAAGTTTGGAATTGTGTCGGGCTCCCTCCCAAGGGTTTGTGTTGGTTGGCATCCTGTGTGCCCTCAGGGAAAGATGTCCCAGGTGCTCCCACTCCACACAAGCCCCTCCACAGATGCCCAGGCTCTGCCCCCAGCCCTGCACTGCCAGCTGCTCCTGTCTGGGGGGCTCACGTGGAAACTGGGCTTCTCTCACCTGGCAGAAGCAGCGTGTGGACAGGCTGGTGTGGCAGCCCCTGTGCAGCCTCTCAGACATGCTGGAGGGGCCCCAGCAGCTGGTGAAGAAGCGCCTGGACAAGCTGCTGGACTACGAGGAGATCCAGGAGAGGAAGAGCGAGATGGGCAGCGTGAGCTACGACGAGGAGGCAGCCATGAACACCTACCTGGCCATCAATGACCTGCTGGTGGCCGAGCTCCCCCAGTTCAACCAGGTGGCCCTGCAGCTCCTGGGGCAGATCCTGCGCTCCTTCAGCGCCCTGCAGCTGGACTTGGCTGCCCAGGTCCTGCACCACGCAGAAAAGGAGCTGGAGCAGGTGAGTGGGACCCCTCAGGCACATGAGCCAAGCTAGAACTGCCTTCTCCAGGTTTGGGAGATCTCTCAGACACCAGGGCACTGAAGGTTTGCTGTGGCCCACCTGCCCTTGCAGACACACAGCTCCCTGTGGAGCATTTGCAAGGATCTCACTTCCTTCCTGCCCGGGAAAAGCCAAATTTTCTCTTCTGCACTGTCAGAAACTGTCCTGCTTTCTGTTTGTGCACACTGCTGTAATTTATTGATGTGCTGCTGTCTGAGAGATCAGTGTGAGCTCGGAGCTCCTGAGAGCCCTGTGCCAGGAAGGCAGGGAGGAGAAAGGCAGCTCCTGGGCTAGGGAAAGCCTCCCTCAACCCCATCCCCTGGGAGATGCCTCCCAGAACTCCTCGCTGCTCAGGACTCCTCACTGATGTTTGTAAACACGGGGAGTGAGGGCTGTCAGAAGCCCTGGGGTGGAGCACAGCCCTGGCCTGAGCCAGGACCAGGAGCAGAGCAAGGTGCAGCTCAAAGCCAGGGAGGAGCACCTTTGATCCCCTGTGCAAGGTGAATTTAGTGGTCAGGTCTGCTCTCTTGCTTTCTCGCCCCTTCTCTTCCTCCTGCTTCCCTTCTGCCCCTGCCCAGAGCTCTTCCTCTCTCAGGCCCTCCCTGATCCCAGTCTGTCTCCACAGCTGCCCCATGGGCACATGCCCCTGCCCAGCTTCTGGAAGGTGGTGGAGGACAGCCTGCAGCAGTCGGGTGCTCAGCTCCGTGCCTTCTGCCAGGCCTTTGAGACCGTGACCCCCAGCCCTGGCACACAGGTAGGGGCTGGGCAGGGCAGGGCTTAGGCCAGCTGGATAGAGAGGGAGATTGGACTGTGGCTTCCCAGTGCAGAAAATGCCCTTGGTGGGGAGGCTGGCTCAGAACGGGGCCCAGGGGGTTGCCACAGTATTTCCCCCAAGCCCCTGAGAGCTGGGGATAACCAGGGATGAAACAGCTCAGCTCTGCTGGTTCTGGACACTCATGCCCAGAGCTGGGGGTGGAGCAGGGAGTGTGAAGGAGTTTCTGCTCTTAACCTGTCCCTGGGTGTGATCCTGCAGAAAGGAGAGCAGGAGACCTGGAGGGCCTCAGGACCCTGAGGGTCTCACAGAGTGCTCCTGTGTCTGCTCCCCACCAGCCCCTGACCCCTGCTGAGGAGAGGAAGGTCCTTTCCCTTGTGAGCAAGCACGGCCCAGACAAGCTTTACCAGGTGACCAGCAACATCAGTGGCAGCAGAGACTTGGACCTGACCTTGCTGAGGGGACAGATCGTGGCTCTGCTGCAGAGCGCCGACACCAAGGGGAACACGAGCAGGTGGCTGGTGGATGCTGGAGGTACCGTGGGCACCGTGGGCAGCCTCTCCTCACCTTGGCACCAGGGCCAGATTCCCCTGAATCATTTCCTTACCCTGGATGAAGCAGCAGGCCGTGGTCTCCTGGTGCTCCCTTCCAGGCTGTGCTCAGCCCAGAGCCACCTGAGCTTTGCCTTCAGCTCTAAGGTTCAGGTGCTCTGACTGATTCCCCAGGGGCAGTGTCATGGCTGGGGAAGGAGAATCCATGCACACAGAAACACTTGGAATTCCTTTTCTGGCAGGGATTTCTCCTGGATATCCCCTAGTGATAGACAGGGCTGCTGTGCTGTGCCAGGCCACAGCCACATTGTCATTCCTGTCTCCTCCAGCCAGTCCCACGTGTGCCAGGCAGCAGGGCCCCATGACCTGTGTGTATCCCTGTCCTGCAGGTCCCCGAGGGTTTGTTCCTGCTGCAAAACTCCGGCCCTATAGCCCTGTAGCAGTGCAGCAGCCTGTGATGCAGCTGCTGGGCCTGGACAGTGGCACAGAGACAAGGAGACATTCCTATGCATCCCCTGAAGCTCCCAGGCCACAGGTGGCCACCTTCACCCCAACATTCCAGGTGAGAGTGGGGACATCCCTGGGGCCATTTCTAGCAACCCCACCAGCTCCCTGCTCGTCCTGGCGTGGGTGGGAAGGTGGACCTGCTTCTCCAGGTGCGTCCCCCTTGCTGGGACCAGGGTGGACAGGGCAAGAGAACTGTCCTTGGTGGTTCCCCAGTCCCTCCACTGCTGGCACTGCTGTGCTGCCCTCTCAGAACTGCCACATCCTTCCACCCTTGACTCCCAGCTCCAGCCAGGCCTCCCTCCCTCCCTCCTTTTCTCCCACCTTTTTTCCTTCCCTGCCCCCCACAGGTGGTCGCCGGCTTCTCCTTCTCAGCGCGGAGCCCGCAGGAGGTGAGCCTGCAGGCAGGGCAGCCCGTGCTGCTGCTGGAGCCCCACGACAAGAAGGGCAGCACGGAGTGGAGCCTGGTGGAGGTGAATGGCCAGAGGGGCTACGTGCCCTCCAGCTACCTGGTGACCGTCCCCGTGCAGGACCCCGCGGGCTGGAGCTTGCCCGTGTGAGCGTGGCCGGCCCCAGCGAGGGCGAGGATGGCAGCAGCCAGCTTGGCACCGAGGAAACCTCAGGAGATGCTGGAGGGAGGCAGCCCCCGGCTGGGAAGGTGGTGGGAGGCACCTGGGGGACACGGCCCAGGGACATGGGCACGAGGATGGCATTGGGAGGCGCCTTTTGACGGGAGGTGTGAGGGTGCCAGGTCCCGTGTGTGTGTGTTGGCACAAAGCAAAGCAGCACCAGGGAGGGAGGGCAGGTGGCTGCAGTTATCCAGGGATTTGCTGGAACCCCTGCAGGTGACAAATGTGTCCTGGGAGATGAGGCAGCATCATCCCTGGTTAGAGCAGGATTGAGCAGCAAAGGTGCAGCACTGCAGAGTGCAGGGGGCACTTGGACACCTGGGCACTGAGCACCTGGGCACTGGGGCACTCAGGCACCTGAGTGCCTGAGAAACTGGGCACCTGGGCACCTGAGAATGTGGCTATTTGGGCACCTGAGTGCCTGAGAAACTGGGCACCTGAGTGCCTGAGAATTTGGCTCCCTGGGCACCTGAGTGCCTGAGAATTTGGCTCCCTGGAAACCTGAGTGCCTGAGAACCTGGGCACCTGGGCACTAAGAATTTGCCTCCCTGGGCACCTGAGTGCCTGAGAACCTGGGCACCTGAGCACTGAGAATTTGCCTCTCTGGGCACTGAGAATTTGCCTCCCTGGGCACCTGAGAGTGCCGGAGCCCTGGGGCTGCGCACCTGTGGCAGTGCCGGGCTGCGGCCGCCAGAGGGAGCCCCTCAGCCGCGCCCAGTGCCCGCCCGGCTCGTACTGGGAGCGCTGGTGCGGGGGGCGGCGGCACCGCC
>VZRH01007657.1:70530-81576 GCA_013397555.1 Urocynchramus pylzowi
TCTTTTGCCAGGCTTCTTCAGGCAGGGGGGAACTGAGTGCAGGGGGTTGGGATTGCCCTCCCAGTCTAAAGCAATTACCTCAGGCAAAACACATCAGTTTGTTTCTTGTGATGGAGAAATGGAGCTGGGCTGCTCTGGGAGTGATTAAATCCTCCAAGGAGGGGCATTCCCTGCTGCCTGCCAGGCCTCAGCAGCCACCCCGGGGCACGGGGTGGGCACAGAGGGATGTCAGGGAGGAGGGATATCTCCTCTCCTCCCCACCAGAGAGGTTTGTTCCTCCCAAAGAGGAGGAGGCCAGAGCTACAGCGTGATCCAGGCAGGTCACACCAAGTATGGAAGACCTTGTGCTCCTCTTGGTGCCTTCCCCACAGCCATAATGGGGCAGAGCCCAGCTCTTATCAGGGCTGGCTGCTGCTGCTTTCACCTCCCCGAGCTGCTGCTCTCCCATGCCCACAGTCCAGCTCCCAGAGCTGACAGCATTTCTGGAATCCCCTGGAAGGGATCCAGGTGGGGAATGCCAGGCACAGAGCAGCCACCAGCATCCCTCTGGCCGGGCCTCTTCACTCTTATCAGCTCTCCCTTTTCGTGCCTGAGTCATCAGGGACAAGAGCATCAAATCAGAAATAAAGTCATTACCTTGCTAAGCAAATACAGATGAAAACCTCACTTTATTTTTTGAAATCGGAGCCCTGGCTCCTGAGGGCTCGAAGTGGCACCTTCCCTCTGCCAGCCTTCCCTTGGCTGGTGTGCCCCAGCCCCAGGGACGCCCTGGGTGAGGAGAGGAGGGGAGAGGGGCACTCTCCTGGGATGGGGGAGCTCCGTGCTTGGTGCACTCTCACGCTGGTGGCTCCAGCTGCAGGACCTGGGCACATCCAGTGGGAGTGACACCCCGTCTGCTGTCCCTGTGGCACCCATCCCTGCTGCCAGCACAGCCCCCTTTGCCCCAGGGCTCACCCCTGGCACCTCGTGCCTCCCACATGTCTGCAGCTCACCCTCCCATGCCAGCACCGACCCGGGATTCTGCTCTCCTTCTCCCTCTTTTTATACCTTTTCCCCACCAAGTCCAAATGGGAATTCAATCGAGGCCACTGAGCTAGTTTGTGCTCGCAGCCGTGTCGGGGCTGCAGGCGGCGTTGCGGCCCGGCTCCCCGAGCGAGCCAGCGAGCGGCTGCCAGCCTGCAGCGGGGCACCACCGCAGTGTGCCGGCTCCTGCTGCCTGCCCGGCGTGCCCCTGCCTGCCCCACGGCCAGCCAGCCCTGGGGTTAAACCCAACCAGACCCAAACACGTGCCCGAGCGATTTCCCCCTCATGTGAGCCGCGCTTGGGGCGGTGCTCGGGCTCTGCGGCCGCGCCGGGCCCGCGGCCCCATCCCTGAGGGCTCTGCCGGGCTCCTGGGGCCTGCCCCGCTGCAGCCCTGAGGGCTCTGCCGGGCTCCCAGCCCTGAGGGCTCGGCCGGGCTCCCGGGGCCTGCCCCGCTGCAGCCCTGAGGGGAGGTGCTGTTCACAGCCTGGGCAGCCGCCCCCACGGCCTGGCTCGGCCCCAGGGGCTCGGGCAGCACCGCGAGGGAGTGGGGATGAGCCGGAGCCGGGGAGGCGGCGGTGGGACACGCGGGGCAGGGCTGGGGTTGACCTGCCAGGGAGCAGCACCCAGCTGGCACCGAGTGACCCACTGAAAGGGCAGTGCCACCCCACCAGGGCTTGTTTTTACCAGGCAGGAGCAGGAGCAGGAGGGATGCTGGTCATGGGTGAACTTGTAGCCCTGCCACCCAGGAAAATGGCCCTGGAAGTGCCTGAGGACAGCAAAGGAGGGCAGACCTGAGCGTGCTGGGAGGGAACAGCTGCTGGGAATTTCAATGACCGCCCGTGAATGCTGGTTTTGTTTTGTCCCAGCCACGGTTTTGTTTTGTCCCAGCCACGCTGGGCCAGACAGCATTCAAACCCTGCTGCTCACGGGGCTCTGCGCATGGAGCTCCTCGGGAAGAGCCAGGAGAAACCTGAGCTGGAGAGGAGCCCTGGTGCAGCTCCCCGACCCTGCTGGGCAGAGAAACCTGCGAGGCTGGCCAGAGCAGGCAGGGCCTCACGGCAGGGATGTGCAGGAGCTGGGGTGGGCTCTGCCCAGGGCCTCCAGCCCAGCTTTGTTCCCCTCTGCCAGAAGGAAAAGTGATGGAAAGAGAAGAGATGGTCAGGAAGTGAGTGAGGTGTGCTTCCTGCATCCTTCCTGCATCCTTCCTGCACCATTCCTGCCCAATTCCTGCACCATTCCTGCACCATTCCTGCCCAATTCCTGCCCAATTCCTGCACCACTCCTGCACCATTCCTGCGCCACTCCTGCACAATTCCTGCACCATTCCTGCACCATTGCTGCAGGCTTTCCTCTCCCCCTGCCCATGCACACTGCCTTGAGGCTGGGCAGTGCAGGCAGAGTTTTCCAGGCACAGCCTCGGGATGAGCTCTGAGCTCGCCCTGGAGCCGGGGACATGGAATGCTGCCCCGTGACTCTCCAGGGCTCCCTGGGGAAATGGAGATGCTGCCAGGCACTGTGGTTTACAGCCTCAGCACCGGTGCTTGCTGCCAGATCCATGCCCTGAAAATCTAGTTTCCTAGGGATAAACAGGATTTCTTATTCCTGTTGCTAATGTGATATCAGCACATTGCAACACAGATGTTTTAATAACACATAGTTCTTTTAATGAAGAGACTTAAGCTAATTTACTTCCCAACATTTATATATGTCCTATTTGCTCATTTATTCATGCAGTAAATGAAATTAAAGTTGCTAAACATTTAGGAAATTACAAATACACTGGAGAAGTGCACCTGTGTATTGAAATTAGGAGCAGGAGCTGCTTTCCTGGCTCAGAGGCTGCCCAAGGCACGTGCTGCTGGCTGCTTCCTCCCTTCCTGTGCAGCCACTCAGGCTGGGGGGAAGGCAGCCGGGCACTGCCAGACCCCATTCCCAGGGATGCTGACAGTTGTGACAACCACTGCATTTTTATTTTTATCATCCTGCCAACGCCGCTCTTTAGATCAGCTTTTATTAAAAATAAATAATGCTTTTAAAGCCGGTGCTGGGGCACCAAACTGTGACAAAGGCCAGGGAGGCGGTGCTGAGGATGATTAATGTGGTTTTTCCAGAGAAATACTGTAGCAGTTCTCCTGTGCTGAGGGCTGTGGGAAGGACAAAGGCGCTGGGTGCCGTTCTCAGCCTGGCACCTGGAGCAGGGGCACAGGTCTGGCCGTGGCCTCATCCCCTCCCAGGCCTGGCTTTGGAGGGCACAGGTCAGGCAGAGGCCAAAGGGATGCCAGCCCTGCCAGCCCCTTGGATGTATCCATCCCTTCTTTTTCCATTATCCCCCACACCTGCCCCCAGCAGGCCCAGCCACCTCAGCCCAGCTGGGTGGTGAGCACAGCTCACACTCAGGGCAGGGAAAATGGATTTCAAATGTTCCCTGCCACACAGCCTGCACCCTGGGGCTCCAGGGATGTCACACATCCATCGTGTCACCACCCTGGGCAGACCCACAGGCACATCTGCAATCACATGTGGAGGCTCCTCCCATCTCACACCCTCCAGGGGAAGGTGAGCAAACCTTCAGCACCTCGGGAAAACCCCCAAAGGCCGTGCAAGGCTGGGCTTGCTCCGCCTGGGCAGGCTCATCCACCCCGGCTTCCCAGGAAGGGACACCAGTCCTTCCCAGTCCGAGCCCTGGTGTGATGGCACAGCTGCCTCTGCTCATGGCCACGGGGACAGGGCTGCAGCTCCTGCCCTGCTGGGACAGCCCCAGCTGTAAAACCTCTGCCATGATCAACACTTGATGCTGGAGGGCTCCATCCTTGTCCAAGACGTGCCCAACACCTGAGGCTTTCCCCAATTCCAGCTCACGGCAAACAGCGGGAAAAGCAACGAGCAAAATCTTAGGCAAACATTTTGGGAATCCAAAAATCTCACTCTCTGAGTGCAGTTTGGCTCAACAGCTTGCTGGGGAGCTCGATGTCCTCTGGGGAGGCAGGGCCGCTGACCCGCGGAGCTCCGTTACCTGCTCCATCCGGGAAAGGCGCTGCCGCTGGCTGCTGCCCTCCGGCTACCCCGGTCCCTCCCCTCCCCTGCCTTTCCAGGCCAGAGCATTTCTCAAACTGTGCTTTATCCCATCCTGCTGCTCCTTTTCCAGCGCCACCAGCGCTCATACAGCGGCCCTAAATCCTGCGTGCCCGCTGCCAGCGCGGCGAGCCGCCGGCCGCTGCCAGCCGGAGCCTGCGCCCTCAGCGCACGGGACGTGGGCACCGAGTGGCACGGCGCTCTCTCCTCCCCCAGTTGTGCAGCTCGGGCTCCTGGGATGCCATCTCCATCCCCCTCGGCTCGCCGCTCCTGGGAACCTCGTGCCCGTCCCTGCGGCAGGCGGAGGAGCGAGGCGGCTGTGTTCTTACCTCTCGCCGGAGCCGGGAGTGCGGGGAGAGCTGGAAATAGCCCTGGCTGACACAGATACCTGTGCGGAACAGCAGGGGCCTGCTCTCGCCGTGGTAATTGCATACTGCATGGCGATGAGTCAGCCGGAGCCCGCTCGGGCAGCACGAGGCTGCCCTGCCTCCCCTCCCGCACCGTGCGGGCAGCGCCCGCACAGCCCCGCCGGGGCCCCGTTGCCGGGGAAATTGATGCTCCCCTCGTCCTCTAAGCACAGGAGCAGGGAGAGGATGGGAATGAGAGCATCTTGCAGCTTTTTAAGCTCTCGAGATGCTTTCAAGTGCCAGGGAGGCTGTGCGAGCTGTGATTTGCTGCATTATTTCTGTTGCTATCCCTGCACGGGGAGCTCCTGTGTGCAGAGGAGCTGCTTGCGGCAAGTCAGCATCCAAACGCTGCCTGTGCCGGGGGGGCTGAGCCCCACAGCTGCCATCACCCACAAGGGACCGGGGGCACCCTGGGACCAGCCCCCAGCGCTTCCCAGGCTCTCTGGGTGGGCCCCGTTACCTCAGCCGTGGGCAACCGAAGCAGCCGGACACCGAAGTGGTGCCAGCTCACCCCGAGCTCCTCGGCAAGAAAGCCCCACCAGCAGAGCTCTCCATCCTCCTCCTCCTCCATCTCCTGGGGCTCAGGGGCTGCCTGGCTGCCGGCGATTGCACTGCCAGGACATTAATAAATAATTAGCCGGCAAACTTCCACCAGGGAGCTTCATTTGCTCTCCTCCGGCGGTGCCGCCTGCCCAGAGTGAGAGCAGTTATTCCCAGGAAGAGGGGCTGCAGGGGGTGGCATTTCCCCAGCCGGGCTGGCGGCTCCCCGAGCTCCTCCACAGCTGACTTCACATTCCAAAGGGATTCAGGGGGAGGAGGAGGAATAGGTGAAATCAATGAAGAACCTATTTGGTGGGATAAAAGAACGTGGTTTTTTTTATAGCACTGGCTGGAGCTGAAGTGTCTCCTGCTCAGGGAGACGGTGCTGAGGTGCTGAGGAGCAGCACAGCAGCGTCTGCACAGGGCTGGGAGATGCACCAGTGCCTGCTGCCCACCCCCTACCAGCCAACCCCACTGAACCCCCGGCCCCAGCTCCCCAAAGTGCTGAGGGTGGGCTTGGCTCACCAGCCAGGCGAGGGGGGAGTACCTGCGGAGGGGATTCTGCTCTGACAGCAGTGCCTGTGCTCAGGGGGTGCCAGGAGAGGAGCACCAGCCCCTTCCCACCACTCGTGCCCAGCAGGGCTGCAGGAGCTGGGGACAGTGGTGGCCAGTCACGGCGGGGGATGCTCAGAGGAGAGCTGGTGACAAAGGAGGAGGGGGTGCTGTGAGATGGAGGCCCAGGGACAGCCAGAGCCAGCCTGGCAGGCTGGGAGTCACGAGCCAGGAGATGCCCATGGACATCCCTGCCAGCAACAGCTGCTTGGGGAACAGCGAGTCCTTGCTCAGCAGTGCTGCAGATCCAAAGCGTCTCCCTCCACTGCTCACTGCCTTGGCCAGCTCTGCTGGTGCAGGAGGATCTGGACCTGCTCTGATGATCATGGCATGTCTCTGGGATGAGGCAGTTAAAAGAGAGAGAGGAAGAGAGGCACCCAGACTCTGAGCAGCCTCCAGGGAGAGGCAGGAGGAGCTGCCCTGCTTGGAGCCATCAGCAGAGGAGGATCAGGCCAGCCTGGGTCTCAGCCAGCCACCCCAACGCCCCTCACTCCTCCTGGCAGCAGCTGGCAGCAGGATGGTGGGGATACAGGAGATCCCCCAGCTCCTGGGGCTGTCCTGCCAGGCAGGGACGGGCACTGAGGGGAGCCCAGGCAGCACCAGCAGCACCAGAGGCAGCTGGGCAGGCAGGGATGAGGCCAGCGGGGTGACATGGATGGGCTGTGACAGACACTGCCAGCACCGTGTGAGAACTGCCAGAGCTGTGGGAAAGCCGAGCTCAGCCGGAGTGAGAGGGACACGAGGGACACGAAGCAGATGGTGCCATCCCGCCGGTCCCACGGCTGGCTGCTGCCCTGTGCCAGGCTGCTCTGGGCAGCACGGGGGGCACCGACCCTGGAACAGCGAGGGGCAGGCTCGGGCTGCAGGCTGGGATGGCAGGCAGTGCAGAAAGAGCAGGTCAAGGTCTCTGACAGCGTGTTCCTTCCCCAGATGAAGTGAGGTACAGGATGAGCAGAGTGCCCTGGGCTGCTGCCCAGGCAGAAGGGGCCGGCTGGCCCTGCTGTGCCAGAGCAGCCTGGGGAGGAAGACAGGCTGCTTCAGCTGCTGTGGGTGTGCTGCTTCTGTGGACAAATGAGTCACTGAAAGTGCCATAAGGAGTCAATGGCATCCTGGTCCCCTGCTCGGCCCACACAGCTGGTGGGCAGCGTGAGCCACCGTGCAGGAGCCTTCCCTGCCCTCTGCTGCCTGGGCTCTGCCTCTTGCTCCAGGAAATTCCCATCTGTTTCAAAAATGTGTCCACAAAAACCCCTTCTTGCTCCTTTGCCATCACATTTGTCTCCTCACGGGTTTTCTGTGCAATAACTGTGTGGATTTACCTCCAGAGCACGCTCTGGGCTTCAGTTTGGGAGAGGAGAGGCTGCAGGGTGGGGCAGGCTGCAGGGTGGGGCAGGCTGCAGCCCTGTGCAGCGTCCCCCTGCACGGGTGCATCCCTCCAGCCCTCAGTGCTGGCCACAGGCTCCCCTGGCGGAGCTGCAGCAGCCCCTGCTCCAGGGAAAGAGCTGCAGAGAGCCTGGCAGGTGGCACAGGGGGGAGGGACCCTGTGCCAGGTGCACAGAGAGGGGCCTGGGGGCTGTGCCACAGCGCAGGCAGAGTGCCCATGGTGTCCTGGTGTGCCTGCGTGAGGGCTTTGTGACACACTGGGACATCACTCTGCAATGATGCTGAGGGAGTCTGGAGCAGGAATGGCAACCTCGGCTCAGCCCTGCTCCCTGGACAAGCTGCACCTCAGAGCCAGGGGCCCACCCAGCACCCACTTGCCTTCAAAATCCACTTTTGTTTCCTAGCTCCCCTCCAGCCCCAGGGGCCAGTCCCTCAGTCCTGTGGCAGAAAGGACATCAGACTTTCACTCCTTGCTGGCCACAAAGCATAACAGAGCCCTCCTGTCATCAGCTGAGGAGGAGGAGGAGGAGGAGGAGACAGGAGCTCCCAGGTGCACACAGCTAATGAGGCACAGAAAGCACAGAGGGAAAGCAGCACTCTGTCCCTGTGCTCGAGATCTCAGGTGAAGGATAGGGCTGAGCCGAGTGCTGAGCAGGGCTGTGGGGAAGGGAAAGCAGAGCTCGTGGAAAGGAGCCAGGCAGAGAAACTCAGCGAAACCCTGGGCATGGCACTGCCAACCGCTGTGCCCCTGCGTGAATGGAGAGCGCTCCAGGGCAGGGCTCTGGGGAGCCCGGGGACACCTTCCCCTTCAGCTGCCACCAGCTGACCCAGCCACGGGCTCACAGAGCTCCTGCCAGCCCACAAAGCCTTTCCCCGTCCCAGCGAGAGCGGCCACCACACCAATCCCCCATTTCAGGCGAGTGCCAAGCAGAGAGTGCCACCAGCGGGGGCTGGCGGGGACCCGCTGGGGCTGGGGATGTTGTAACTCGGAGGAGCCCCATTTGCCGCTGCCCCTCACTGCCCGGTCCTTACAACATTTGGCCATCCACAAACAGAGGCAGCTGCAACGTGAGAGCGAGGGCGGGCGGTCGCCGGGCCGGGGTGGCTCCTGCCCAGCCGGCGCTCATTGGCTCCTGCCCCTGTCCCACGCCTGGCCTTTGGCAGGCTCAGGGTACCTTCAAACCCTGTCCCCTCCTGACCGCTGGCCCAATGACATTACTCACTCGCTGTTGTTTTGAAAGGACATTTGCGAGATTTCCTGTTATATTTTCCCTCGGTAATGTTATCCCCAGCCCCTCCGGGCTGAGCACTGAGCTGCTGCTGCAGCGGCGTGGGGCCACGGGGCGCTCTGGCTCAGCCGGGGCTGCCCGGCCAGGGTGGGCACAGGGGGCTTAACTCTGCTTGAGAGAGGCTGACACCTCCTGGAGTCCACAAATACAGAGAGCAGCAGGAGCTGGAGCTCTGGCAGCTGCCCTGCTCTCGAAGCTCAGGGTCTGGTTGAGGAGGAAAGCTGTGAGCACACGGCAGAGCTGGCAGGCTCCCGTGCACAGGGCAGGGTGTGTGACACGGGCAATGTGGTGTCCCATTCACACCACGGCAGCCCAGACACCATCCCTACCCACTGCAGGTGTTTCTGAGGCTGCCACATGACTGACTTCTTAGAAGGTGGAGACAACACCACTTATAACATCTTGTCCTCCTTCGCCTCTCTCCTGGTGCTTCCGAAGCCCTTTTTATGAGTGTTATTCAACCAATTCCTCCAGAAACTGCAGGGCGCAGGGAAGTGGTGTGATCTCCATTTCACAGGTGAAAAGAACCAAAAGGAACAGAAAAATGCTTGGACTGTGCAAAAGTCCAGAGCAGTCAGGAGCTGAAGTTGGGCAGGTTAACAACAGCTTGCAGCCACGTGAGCCACTGTACTTCATCCTGCAGGATCCCACAGAAACCCAGAAGGAGCAGAAAGTCCACTTGGCCAAGATGCCCCCATTGTGCTCTGCTGTCCTCTGTCCCCCTCCCGGCACAAGGGGAGCCTGACCCCAATGCCACATCCAGTTTTGCCTGCAG
Organism: Urocynchramus pylzowi; assembly: GCA_013397555.1. Lineage (NCBI taxonomy): Eukaryota > Metazoa > Chordata > Aves > Passeriformes > Fringillidae > Urocynchramus > Urocynchramus pylzowi. Next base: position 79,629 of record VZRH01007657.1, read on the forward strand.
GGCTGGAAGGAGCCCTAAGCTGTCTGTTCAGAGGAGAAATGGGGCAGTGTTGGCTGGGCTTTGCTTTCCTCATGCTCCTCCACGCCTGGGGGTGGCTGCTGCCGGGGTGGGTACCCTGCAGGCTGTGACCACGGGACGCTGGGAAGGGCTCATCTCCTCGGGTTAGAAAGCAAGGGAGGAGGAACTGTGCTTGCACATGGACCAGAAGGGAAAAGGTATTTCCGAAAAACCCAGCTATGCACAACTTGATTTTTGAATGACAATTGACGAGTAATTCCCACGAACGTTACTTCCTACTAGAGTGCAGATGGTGCAAGGGAAATCACGAGACACTCAAGTGCAAACCTCGCCTTTGTGCAACAAATTCCTCCCGAAGGACTAGTGTGGTGAGGCCTTCCAGCCCGGATGGGGCAAACCTCCCTTCTGTTCTCAGCTCATCTTCATCACGCCGCAGCCTTCATCACTTGTATCTTCTGCAAGGAAAGGAATGCACATCAGATCACTGCTCAGCAGGTCAGCTGGGAATTTGAGTCTCAGTCTTCAAGGAATTGCACATGCCCCAGAGCAAGGCAATTTCCTTCCTTGGCCCTGCTGACTGTGCTGTGCCTGCTGAGACTGCAGCTGGGAATCCTGGCAGGGCATTCCGGGGCCCAGGCCTCCCACCCATGGGAAGAGAAGTTTCACTGCTGGCAGGGCAGCCGGAAAAGCACCTTGGGTAAGTGTCTTGGCACTCAGAGTGCACAGCAATGAGGAAGAGTTGCTTTGTCCCATCCCAGCAGCCAGGCCACCCTGGCCTCCACTCTCATCAGTGTGACACAACAGACTGTGCCTGACATCTCCCTTTGGTGCAAGGCTTGGGATCACCAGGGAAAACCCAGTGTTGCTACATTGCGTGGTGTTCTCAACATGAGTTCTCAACTGAGCCAAAGGGAGGCCAGAGGGAATTAAAAGAGTGGCTGGAAACAGCTCTCCCTTTGAAACAACAGCAAAGAGAACACGGATGGGCACTGGGCCTTTCCTGCCAGAGGAAGAAGCACTTTCTGTTCACCCCTCAGAGCCTGGCACAGAGCTCCTCACCCTGATAGCGCCACATCACTTTGCTCCATCAGCTCTTTACAGTGACCCCGCAGCCTGTCTAGGCAGTCTGAGGGGATTCAAGGATTTGGAGCCATTAGGCTGCAGGTGTTGCCACTTGGTTGGTTGTGTATCAGCTAATTCAGGCTGCAGTGCCAAGCCCTGCTCTTTCCCATGTTATTGCTACGGGTAAGTAAATAGAACATTCATGAGATTTTTGGTCCCATCATTAATTATTTCTGAAAGGGCTTTTAGGATACGCCTCAAAACCCCAGACAGAAAGATGACGTGCGTGACATCAAGATGCTCACAGCCGCAGCTGAAAGGAAAACAAGGAAAATCAGAAGATCTTTTGCTCCTTTTTACTCTTTACTGCAGTCCCCTGGTCCCATTTCAGTGCAGACCCACCGAGACTGGAAGTGACCCTTGGCCCAACAGCGGCTCTCAGGGTTTTTGTATCTCCACATGGGGTGATCTGGGGACTGTTGAGATGTGCCTGGTGCTGTTGGGTGCTCCCACTTTGAAACGCTGGCAATTTCAAGGTGTGCACAGCGGCACTGCTCAAAGTGGGTTCCCTCTGCGTGTGCGTGTCCCTGGGGAAGGCGCTCCCGCAGGAACTACGGGGCACTTTAAAAGCCCCAGCGAGAGCCTGGATGTTCCCCCTGGTCTGACCCGCTGCACCCAGCGCTTACACACCCAAACTCGGAGCGCCCCAGGGGCCGTGCCGCGGCAGCGGGGCGTGCTGGGCACCCCCGTTTGACGGGGTGGCACTTCCAAGGGACGCACAAAAACCGGTGTCCCACGCGTGTCCGCAAAGCCACCGGGGCGCTTCCTCGCAGCGATCCCCCCGTGCCGGCTCCCGCAGCCGCTGGGG
>VZRH01007657.1:82150-107340 GCA_013397555.1 Urocynchramus pylzowi
GGGGGCTCCGCAGGGGGCTGCGCGGTGGGGGCTGATAGAGCCGGGCTGTGGGATGAGTCATGCCGAGCGTCAGTTCCACGCATACGGGCTGGGATCTTGGGGGATGGAGGTTTGGGGAGGGGGGGTGCGACAGCGACGGGGGTCTCGGTGCTGCCCGTCGCCGGCTCCAAAATGTGGATGGGCTGTGTTTTGGACGGAGCTGGGTATTAAAATCAGATTAAGGCTCCTTGGCAGCTCCGGCGGGATCACGAGAGCGAGCCGTGCTGGCTATAGGGCTCGCATGCTTTTCCATTTTGGGGGCTGCAAGAGAGGCGCTATACAATAAACCGGGCAGGAGCCCGAGCACGGCCGCGCATTTCGCAGCCGGCTCGATGAGGCTGCTGCAAGTGGGAAGAGTTTTCTGTAGTTATTTATCATCCCCCCGACCCTTCACTTTCATAACCACGGATTACAAAATAGCTCTGATTGTGAAGCGAGCGCATTCATCCCAACCCTTGCTCTCTCACCAGTTCAGCCCCGCGATTGCAAACAGCCGGGAGCGTGTGTGTTTGTGGGGAGCAGGACCGGGGCTAATCCGGCCGCCGTTTGGGGTCAAAACAAACAAGGGCTCGAGACCTGCTAAATCAGATTTGCCCGCGGTGCGTGTGCCAGACAGAACCAGGCAGGGCTTGCCACCAGCCAGATTGATGTAGTCCCGGCACCTCTGCTCGCCTGCACCAGCGCCAGAGCGCTCCGGCTTGGCACGGGACCGGGCGGCTCCTGGGGGCAGAGCAGGGGGGAGGCAGCCTGGCTTCTTAACCAAGAGCTGCTGACAGGTTGATTACAGCAGAAGGGTCAGGAAAGGTGAGAAGTGGGCCGAGATTTTGTAAGCACTTTGTGGGTTTTTTCCATTTTGTTATTGCTGAGGGAGCCATCGGCTTGGAGGAGAGGAGGCTGGTTGTGTGGGACACTGTCCCCCGAGCGGGCTGCGTGTGTGGGATGCCATCCCCTGGACATGTGGGATGCCATCCCCTGGAAGTATGGCACAAAGGCTGCAGCTCCCACCAGCCCCATTGCTCCCTGAGCAGGTGAAAGTTCCTGGCTCCACTTCCCTATAATAACCCTCCGTGTGTTAACCATGACATGAAAAGCCCTTATGGTTGCAGCATGTGCCTGGAGCCTTGTTTCTCTTTTTCTTTGCTTTTTGGTCAGCATTTGATGTTCCAATTTAAGAGTCTTATTCCAAAAAGCGACTGCTAAGAGAGGGGGGGAAAAAAAAATCCTACGAATTGTCATCCTTCTCTGGTGCAAGCCCACCATGTTGTGAACATTTCCCTGGAAAATTTGGAACTGTGAAATGGCCTGTGCTGAAGTGAGACAATGTTGATGAAACGTAGTTGGCTGTGTCCCCTGTTTTCTCTCCCTGTCCCCGGCGTGCTCTCTGCTGGAGGGAGCAGCACAGGTAGCGCTGCTCTGAAATCTGCAGGTGTGGGAGGAGAGGATCAGCGAGGGCAGCGTTGCAGCTCGCTGCAGCTCCCGTGCAGCCCCTCTGTGCTCTCCCGTCCGGTGCCTGCTTTCGATAATTCCGTTTCCTCTTCTGTCCCCACGTGCGCTGAGGGGCTCAGGGCTGCCATGGGAAGAAAAGAGAAGACGGAAAAAGGAAGAAAAAACAGCCCCCCCCAAGCTATGATTTGCATGCGCTTGCTTAAGAACCGCCTGAAGTTGTAAGCATGTGTTGTGCTTGTACCTTAACCTCTGATGAAACTGGGGGAAGGCTCCAGCCCTGGCTCTGTCACATGCTGCCTTCTAACTGGGAGCGGGAGGCGGGCCGGGCTGGCGCTGACGTCTCTCCCCATTACTACTGTACGAGCCTCTGCTTACAACTGGGTTACTGACTCCTCCGTGGAGCCCCAAAGCTGCTTCCCCAAAGACCCCAGTGCCCCAGCACGAGAGCAGATTATCCTCAGAGGCTGCGGTGTCAGGAGGCCACGGGATGATGAATAGTGGCCGTTTCCTTCGTGGAAATTTTGAGGAACTGGGACTCTCCTGCTCTCTCGCCCGTGCTTCTCCCCGTCCTGCTTTTGCAGTAGGTTGTGAGAAAGGCGCAGTTGGTGCAGGTGCCGGGTGATCCTTTCCTCTCCAGGGGAGGAATCTCGAGCAAGGCTCTCGGGGAGATGCATGGGGAAGGTTTGACAGGGGTATCTGCATCAGTCCCTTATTCATAAGGGTTTGTGCTGAGGGTGCCAGCTAACCTCTATTTACATATCGAGGACAGCGATGATTCACGTGGTACCTGCATTGCTACAGAAAGAAAATCAGGGTTTTTCACTTGATATCTGCCTTTCTCCTGCCAACTCCTTTTTTCTTTTTTTTTTTCTTTTTTTTTTTTTTTCCCAAGGAAAAAAAAGTGATTTTGTTCTGCTGTGCCTCAAAATGTGTCATTTCTGGGCCTGCTTAATCCATTTTGTGCAACTCTGCTGCTCAGAGGTATGAAGCTGGTTGTAGCTGGTTCATCTGCTGGCACCAGGCACTGGGAAGTGCCAGCCAGGCAGCTCTGCTGAGAGCACCTCGGAGCAGCTCTCAGCATCCCTGTGAGAGGCTGGAGCACTGTGGCTCTAACGGCTTCAATTCATTTAAAAACCCCAAACAAAGTGCAGCGGGGGGGGGAAAAAATAATAAAGAAAACCAGGCTGCTTCTCAGAGGGATGTTTAAAGATCACATGAACTGAAATACAATATTCCCTCTTTAACTTCCCAGCCTCCTGCTAACAGCTTAATCCGTCGATGAGTGCAGGAGGCACAGCGAGCCCGTGCCGGGTTGGCATTTCTAGTGCTGAGGTGGGGATGCATCTCTAATTTCTGATAGTCCTCACTGAGCTGACCGATATCCTGCTTTTTCTGTGGCTTTTCTCGAGAAGATTTGGGGTGGGTTTGGACAATGGACAGCCCGAGGGCCTGTGCAAAATGCATCCTCAGCTGCATTGCTGCAGCGTGGGTCGAAGGGCTGCTGCAGTGGCAGGGCTGGAGGAGGCTGAAGTTTTCTGGGAAGCAGGGTGGCTGTGTCCTGGTGGCTGTCACCGTGCTGGAGCAGGGGGTGCTGGTGGCTGTCCCCACCACAGCAGAGGCTGCAGAGGCTGGCGAGCACAGCAGAGTCTGAGCTGAGCCAGGAGAGGGAGAGCAGCCGGAGGGAGAGGAGGGCTGGGCTGGAACCTGCCCCTCAGAGCCTCCCCCCACACCTGCCTGCCCTCCTCCCTGGATTCTGACCCGCGTTCCCCACCTCAGAGGTGCCCCACGCCGGGGGTTTCCCCCCACCTGCCTGCCTGCACATCCCTGCCCGCTCTCATGCCGTAATGGAAAGGCACCTCTCCAACAGGTGAATAATTAAGGGCTCAACGAGGGCCTCCAGCAAAGGGAGCTTTGTGAGGGAGAGGGATCTCTCTCACATTAACCTTTCCAATGTCAAAAGCCTTTTTGTATGGAGGAACTCCACTTACACGAGCTCTTTGGCACGGTTGGTTGTCTAATTAAAAATGCTCTGGGAATACCCCTTCCAACCCCAAACTCCTGTTTTTGGGGAATGAGTCTCACGTCTCTGGTGCGGGGCTGGGGACAGGGATGCCACAGGCTGGCTCCTGGCAGATGGTTTGTTGTGGTGCCAAGAGCAGGAGCCCTCCAGGCCCTGAGATCCCTTTGGTGGGGCTGGGGGCTGTGGAGCTGCAGTGCTGTAGTGACAGGACAAGGAGAATGGATTCAAACTGACGGAGAGTAGGGTTGCGGGAGATACTAGGAAAAAATTCTTCCCTGTGAGGGTGGGAGGCCCTGGCACAGGGTCCCCAGAGAAGCTGTGGCTGCCCCTGGATCCCTGGAAGTGTCCAAGGCCAGGCTGGAAGGTGTCCCTGCCCATGGCAGGGGGTGGAATAGATGAGTTTTAAAGTCTCTTCCAACCCAAACAATGCTATGATCCCATGAAGGACATAATTCCCCCTGGCCAGCACATGCCAGCACCATGGAGGCTGGGGGACATCACCGGGCTGAGGCAGAGGCATTGTGCAGGGCCAGTCTGTGCTGCTGCTGCCAAATGCCACCAACGAAGCCACCACTTCTGCGTGCCCATGGCCCTGGGGAGGTGGTGTCACCAGCGCGAGGGGCACCGTCCCTGTGGGGCTCTGCAGCACTGGCTCTGTCGGGGAAGGGAAGCGCTGTCCCCAGAGCTGCGGCTCCGCCGGGCCCACGCGTGTGGCACTCGCTGGCCGCCACCGCGGAGCCGGGGACGCGAGGTGCTGGCAGGGCCTGGGCTGCAGACACGTTTGCCGGAGGAATCGGCTTCAGGCTCCCGCAGCTGAGCCCTGCTCCATGGCAACCCGGCGCGGGCTTATATTTCTCGTGACTGCTTGGCAGCCTGAAGTGATTTAGCAGGGGGGAACTCTGTGCGCGCCGGAGCCGCCGCCAGCGCGGCCCTGCCGGGGTGACCGCCACGCTCCAGGCCCTGTGGGGCTCCAGCTCCCTGCCCACACCCAGAAGTGGCCAGGATCCCACCTCCTGCTGCCTGCAGAGCCACCTTCTCACCTGGACGAGGATGTTTTGAGATGCCTGTGCTTGTAGTAAGGAGCCAGGGACTAAAGGTTGAAGTTAATGGGGCGGGTGGTCAGGTGAGGTAGTGACCTACTTCCAGGGGCACGGGCACCGTAGGCACTGGGTGATGGTCCAGCCAATGTGTTTCCCTTCCCTTATCGCTCGGCCATTCTGCTTTTCAGCACTTTTCCTGAACTCTGGCTTACAAATTATTATTTATTTATTTATGGCTGTTGGTTTTTTTTTTTTCTTTTTCTTTCAATAACGGGAGCTTCCAAGAAACGCTGAAGGACTTTGCACGGATCTGGCTGCACTCAGGGCCTTGTCAGCCCTGTCCTCATCCAGCCCCGTCTCACTGCACTTCCCCACGTGGAAGCAGCAGCCAAGGCCGAGCTGCTGCATTAAACCAGTTCACTTCTGAATTAACACAGGGAAAAGTAAAAGCTGGAAATCTCCTTTGGCCCTGGAAGATCTGGGAACCCCCCGGGGGAGGGGTTCTTCACGTGGCAAGTGTGGTATCTGCTGGTGGGGGATGTGGAGGGGCTGTGGCAGCCCTGGGGACATGCAGTAGCCAGAGTAACCTTTGATCTCTGCTGGCTCCAGGCAGCAATGTGGGGCTTAGGGAAAATACTTCCCTTATCTCACATCCCAGTGTCCCGAGGCAAAGCCTGCAGGCACTGGGAGCTGGGTGGGCACCCCAGCACCAGGAGCTTTCCTGGAGGGAGCATGATGATGCTCAAGGGTGCCAGGAGCTTTTTACATTGTGTCTCCTGTGCCAGGAGCTTTTTCCGTCTGTGTCCCCTCTGTCCCCGTGGCCCCCTGCCCACCCAGATGGGGACAGAGGCTGGAGAGCCCATGGAGGGCTGATGTGACACTTCTCCCCTCCCCTGGGATGAGCAGTACATGCTTTATATGGATGTTTTTGTGCTGAGGTGGCGCCTCCAGCTCTTGCAGGGACTCCAGTTGCAGGGCAGCAGCATATCTTTACTGAGATGCATTTTCTGAATTCTTCCCGTGCACCCTGCGGCCGGGGCAGCACCGCAGCCCCTCTGCTGAGCCAGCCACGGCCAGGCCCCTCGGTTCCTGTTTCATTTTGCTGCCAGTTTGGCTCAGAGAGCAGCAGCTCGGCACTGCTGTCACTTCTGCTCCCCCCTTTGTCTGGGGAGGCCGCAGGACTCGCTTTGTCCCCGGCATATGGGGGGAGCGGTGTGGGAAGTGTCATCCTTTCACCCCCGCTGCCAAAAGCTGCCTTCCCCACCTATTCCCCGAGGAACCCTCATTTCCTAATTTTCATGGACGTCAAGAGCAAGGAAATCCTGTGGCGAGGGCCGGGCGTCCTGGCCGGGGCTGCGGGCCGAGCTGGGGCAGCCTGGGGATGGAAGGAAGCCCAGCTGCCTCTCTTCATGTTTGTCCTCCTCCCTCCTGCGCCCTGCAAGGGGGGATGTGGCTTTCACAAGTGACAGCTGGGGACCTGGCTGTCCTGCCACGAGGTGACCCACGGCTGGAGCAGCCCCAGCTGTCCCTGGGGGTGCAGCATTTTTGCTGAGCATTTTTCTTGCGTTTTTTAGCCAAGTTCCTAGGTAGGAGGGAGTCGTGTTATTATTTTTTCATGAAGAAAGTGCATCTGTAGCTGCAGGGTGTTCGGGAGACTGCCATGACCCCTTGCATGCACGCAGGACTGGCACACTGGGCTGCAGCCGGGCTGGGTTGGAGCAGAGACCAGCACTGGTCACCCCGAGGCCGTGGCTGTGCACGTGCCAGGGTGACAGCGAGGAGCTGGAGGTGACAAACACAGCGCTCCCAGCTCTCCTGGAAGGATGAAGCAGGGCCAGGCTCTGGCTCTCTTTCCCCTGCAGAGGCCAATCCCTTTGCCAGCATGGTGTGGTGACACCGGTGGGCACAGCTGGTGGCCGTGGTCCTTTCCTCCACGTGTGCTGCCCAGGCAGAACCCACACTCCTGGGCTGGGAGCAGGGCCAGATCCCACTGCCCGTGTGTGGGATGGGGGCTGGCAGGCAGGGCTGGCCAGGGGCTCACCTTGGTTCGTGCCAGGTGAGCTGCCAGCACCCACTCCTGCCACGCACAGGCCGCTCACCAGGCACCGGCACGGCGGGGCTGAACTTTGTCCAGCTTTAGTCCTGATTTCTTGGCACTTTCCCTGCCTCGGTGCAAATGTTTGCAACTTCCACGGCCCTTGGCTTCCAGCTAATTAAACTTTGCATTCCTGTTGGCTCCCTGCAAACCGAGGCTGCTTCCCTTTGCCCCGGGCTGGGGGACCTGCGGCTCTGCCTGTGCCAGGTGTGTGTGGCTCGGGGCCACCTTCCCCACCTTAATGGCAGGAGGGTTTTCAAACCTCCCCTCCAACAGTATCAGCCCCAGAGCTCTGCACAGCTGGAGATTTAAACCACCAGCATCGGTTCTCCTTTCAGGAGCAGGCTTGCGCACAGTCACGACCAAACCGTGCTGATAATGAAAAGAAAAAAAAACGCAATTTTTTTTCTTAAAAAGGAAGTTTCTGTTTCTGTGTGGGCCCCACAGGGAGGCTGGCGCATGCGGGTTTCGAGTGCTAGAACCCATTTCCCAGGTAACAGAACTCAAGCCTGTGAGAACTGTGTGGTTTTCTCAGGCTGAAAGGTTGGATGGTATTTGAGCTGCTTTTTTTTTTCCTTGTTGCCGTGTCCTTTTAAGAAGGAATAAGTATGTCTATTTATATGTATTTTGAAAATGAAAGCACGTGGCCCGTGTCCCCAGAAACCCTCATGGTGCATGTTGTCACCCAGCTCTGGGGGACACACTGCTTTGCTGGTGACCACCCCCAGCCCACCCCAGCAGCTGAACTGGGGAGAACCCCCTGGAGTGAGCTGTGGTAGGTGCAGCACATTCTCTTGGGAATTCTCCATGGGACCAGAGGCTTTGGGATGTGGAAGTGGATGCAGCAGGAAGGAAGTTGGTGGCTGAGAGGAGAGCGATGTCATGGAGGGAATGTTGGGACAGCATGGATGGGAAGGGCTGGAGCTGCTCACTTCCTTTACTCCTGTTGACTCCTGCCCATGCTTTGAGTGGTGCTGCCTGGCCTCTCTGCAGTGCTGGCTTCTCCATTCCTCTGCCAGGGCATCTGGGATGCAGAGTGATTTCCCTGGGGAGCACTGAGGGTCTGCTTGCCCTGGCTGCCTCCTCTCAGTGTCCACCTCAGTGTCCACCAGTGCCTGCTGCCCATGTGCCCAGAGGAGCTGGAAACCCGTCTGCACATCCAGCTGAGTCAAAAATACATGAAAGGCAAATTATCAGGGGGAGACTGTCCTCATCTCTGCCGCTCACTTATGGCAGTGCAAGGACCTGGAAATACAGCTTTCAAGTTTCTCTTTGTATTTATGTAACCCAAACGAACTCTTTTTTGGAAAGAGCCACTCTGGCTCATTTAGATACCTAAATATAGCAGCCGCTCTGGAGGGAGGATTAGCCTGCCAGTGCCCTGGCGGGTATGGGACCTTTGTGCACGGGTGTTATGGGGAGTTTGAACCTCATTCAGCGGGGCCTGGGGGGATTATTCCCCTTGCCATTATCAGGGTGGGCTTGCAGTGTTCCGGGTCAGCGGGAGTCATGGCAGTGACCGGGCTGGAGATGTGGACTGCAGGGTTTTTTCTAAATGTCTCGATGCCTTTTGAGGCCAGGGCCCATCTATGCCCAAGCACGCTGTTTATTACTGTGCCATCACCTTCCCTTGCAGGGAGGATCTGTGCTCCAAAGCTCTGAAGCAGAGCTGAGCTCCAGGGGGAAACCTCCACATCCAGCCCTGCCAAAGGGCCCCGTGGGGCTGCAGCACCTCGGGGTGATCACTGAGGGCTGTTGGAGATGAATCACCCCCACATCGTGGCTCTGGGTGGAAAGGCAGGGAAGTACAAGGGTCCTTCTGCCCGTAGGTGCACCTCAGGTAAGGTGCACTTTTAGGGAAAGGTGTGGCACCAAGCCTTTGGAATGCCAAGCTGAGGGACACCCCAAATGAGGTGCCGTTTCTCTTTGCCAGGAATGTTCATGGGCATTCAGGGACACCCACCCTCCTGGGCACCAGGGCCTGTGCACTTCTCTGAGATCTGCAGGTGTTGGCAGAATCTGGGCACTGTGCACATCCCACGGACCCACTTCTGCTTCTTCACACACACCAGAGCTCTTTGCCTTTGGATGAGCACAAGAGATTGGTCTGACCATGTGGTGTGGGGGGCCTCTTGTGCACCCCCTGGCATCAGCCAGGCTTGCACCTTGCACCAGGCATTGAGGGAAGCTGAGTTCCTCAGAGGTGCACGGGGTGACCTTTGCTTTTGTCTTGTAACATTTCCAACTGCCCTGCAGCGAGGGTGGCATGTGTCACTTCCAAGGAAGTGGGGAGTGGCTGTTGGTGTGCTGGTGTCCCTGGGACCTGGTGACACATGCTGCAGGAGTCTCTGCAGCTGGCTCGTTTTAAGAGTGTGGAGAGGACACCCTTGTGTTTCCCTCTGCTCCCGCCTGCTTTGCAGCGCTGGCACAAGAGCGGCTCCCTGGCCTGGGGCTGCTGCAGGGGCTCCTTGGGACTGGGAGACACACAGGAGCTGCCTTGTGTTTTCTGCAGGAAAGCAGAGGGTCCCTCAGCTGCTTGAGCCCTGCCTCTGTGCTTTTGGTGTGCTTTCTTTGGCTCTGCCTCCCTGCACACCTCGTCCTCCCGCTATCCATCCCTGTCCCTCCCTGTGCCCTGTGCCCAGCTCAGAGCTGTGCAGCCTGTGGTGTGCAGGCTCCTCTGCCATCCCCCTGGGGCAGGAGCCACCTGGCTAAACCGTGGGACCCCGGGGATGTGTCAGTGAACACCTGCAGGCTGGCTTCACACAGTGCCCTTGGACAACCTTGCGAGCCCCGGTGCCATGTCCCCTCAGCTCCCAGAGCACCGCAGGGACCAGGCAGGTCCTGTTCGGGTGCTGCCCTGCTCGGGTCGGTGTCGCTCGGCCCTAGCAGGGTGCAGGTGAAACGGAGAAGGCAGAGGAGGTAGAAGGGGAGGAGGCAGCGTGGTGGGCTCGCTGCAGAGGGCTCGCAGCGTCCCCAGGATCCCCAGCTCCCTGGCAGATGGCTGCAGCCCTCCCGCCCCGCTCCGAGGAATACAAATGCGCGGCAGATACGGTTACCCGGCCCCGGCAGCGGTGTTGGCTTTCATCTAGATCGATATCCCTGCCGGCCTGCGTCTGCGGGAGCGCTCGGCTCAGCTGGCAGCACAAGCCTGCCCTGAGAGACACCCGCCGAGCTCTGCAGCCCCTGCCCCTCCGTGCGTCCGGCCGCGCCGGTGCGGCCGCAGCGCCGCTGCCGCGCTGTCCGGCTCCGTCGTGCGTAAAATGTAATAAATAGGGCCATAAGCCTTTTACAAAGTCTATTTCCACTCTTGGATCCGGGATTTAATGCATGGCTGCTTAGAGAGGCTGAGGATTTCAGGGGTCAGCAAGGCTAATTGCACTGCTGGAATAAAAGGGTGCGGGGTGAGGATCCTGCCCAGCCATGGCGAGGTCCCAGCCCCCCGCCTGCTGCCCCAGCCCTGTGTGCTCCCTGCCAGCAGCCCGGGAATGCCACGGCCACGTGTGGCAGCTTGGCGAGGGCTGGGGTCCCCAGGGAGGTCTCTTTTGGGGCCAGGGAGGCCGAGCCAGCTGGGGAGTCACATGCTGCAGGTGTTCGGTTCCCCACTGCTCCACGGTGCCCGTGTGTGTCTGACCAGGCACGGCTGGCTGGAGCTCTTGATCTTAGATTACCTGTAAGCCAGGGAAAGCCTCTGCGGGGCCAAGGGCCAGTGAGGATCAGGGCTGTCCCGCTGCCAGCTCAGCCCCAGCCTGCAGCATCTCCTTCAGCTGCAGAGAGGAGCTGGGTACCATCCTGCCAGGCTGTGCCAGCGGGCCCCCATGCCACAAACTGGGATGTGAAGGGATGCATGTCCTGTGCCGGGAAGACAGCCCTGCAGGGAATGGAAATGCACTGCAGGGGGAGAGACCTGAATGGGGGGTGCTCCAGTGCCGGGTGTGCTGGGTGGCCAGCACAGGGCTGGGGTCAGGACCTGGGCAGAGCTTTCAGGAGGTGCCAGGGAGGGGCCGAGGGGATGTGCAGGCTCTGCATCACCGGGAAAAGCGGCAGCCACAGCGCCCTGGAAGGAGGGGGACCCAGATGGCCCGAGGCTGCCGGGTGTGCGCCCTGTGCCAGCCGCTCGCTCTCGCGGGGCTGGCAGGGCTGTGCCGCCGGCCACGGCAGACGGAGGACGCCAGCTCCGCTCAGTGACTTCGCTGGCTGATCCCGTCATCTCCATCTCGCGCCAAGTGCTGAAGTCGCCATGGAAACCGGCATGGCAGCAGCCTGGCAGCATCCTCACTCCAGCGCCCGGCCGGTGCCGCGCCGGTGGCGGGTGGCCGGTGGCAGCCTCGGCCACCGCTGCTCGTGCCCGTTCCTCGAGGGCGTCAGTCCCTGCCGGGGCGGCACACGGGGCCCTTCCCCGGAGCCATGGCAGGGCCCGGTCCATTAGAGCTCCTCCATCCCGCAGAGCCTCGCAGGAAGCACAAAGCGAAAGCCCGAGAGTATTGCTATTAATAGTACCTGCTCACAAAGTTATCTTTAGCTGCACTGCTCCCACCTTCATTCATAACAGCCGTGGCACGGGCCTGACTCTTCGCCCTGCTGCTGGAGTGGCTTTGAGGTTACCCTGGCATCCCCAGGTGCCCCACTCACCTGGGCTTCCACCACTCAGCAGCCTTTCCTCTGCCTGCGGAGAGGGATGGGCTGCAAACCTTTCCCCGTAGTAGTGGGAAATGGAGCTGGATTTCTTTTCCAGGGTTCATTTTTCTGTGGTGACCGTAACTCTGAACTCTGCTTGGCTTTGCCTCTCCTCCCACGTCTCTCCTGTGCAGCAGGGTTGTGTCTTGCCAAAGGCTTTCTCCCTGGAGCATCCCTGCTGGAAGTCCACGCTGATGCTGGGATTTTGCTTGATCAGTGGAGGAGACAGTGCGTGAAGTCGACTATTGGGGATGGAGTACTTTCCACTTGTATTTCAGTGGGTGTTTTCAGAGCCTTCAAGCTGTGGTCCACCCTTCCCAGCATCTTTCATCTACAGAGCTCACACAGCTCCTGGGAGGGTGCAGGGCTTTGAAAGGGCTTTGAGGATTCAAGGGCTCATCCCACTGCTTTGAGGCAGCATCTCCCACCGTTGCCAAGGAAAGACCTGTTTCTCCTATTCTTGAACTCGGCAGTCACCGAGTTCCTCAGGTTCCTGGGTTAATCTGTTCCTGCCTTTAATGAGCTGCCTCATTAAAGTGTTTTTCCCTAATAACCAGCCCTCCGGGCTGGGTGATGTTCAGCTGCAGACAACTGGAGACCTGCAGGCTGCAATGGGCTGTTCAGGCAGCGTGTGGGGTGCAGGATGAGCACCATCCCTCTTCTCCCACACGGTGCCAAAAAGGCTGTGAAGGGAGCAGCTCAAAGCACTCCAGATCTGCCTCTCCTGGGCTGCAGCACCAGATCTGCTGCACCCACAAACTACAGGGCAGGCTGCACTGAGGTACATCTGCTCTTGGGGTGCAGCTAACTGGGCGTATTGGGACTAACCCATCCTGCTGCAGAGTTTTCCTACAAAATGCTCTTACCCAGGGATGTGCAGCACAGGGGTTAGACATCACCCTAGGAACCGAACCTGTGGGTGCACGCCTGCACCCCTTGGGCTGGGAGGCATCTGCCCAGCCCTAATGAGGGGGTTTGAGCTGCTTGCCTTGGTGCCTGGGAGCTGATCTGGCCAGTTTGGATAAATGGAAGTGGAAATCTCCCTCCTGAGGGGCTGCTCTGTGTGGAGGAGTGCACACACAGCTTGTAGCTGTGGCCTCCTGGGAGCATCCATCCTGCAGGCATCTGTCCCACCTGGTCCCCTTGTCCTGCAGGCATCTGTCCCACCTGGTCCCCTTGTCCTGCAGGTATCTGTCCCACCTGGTCCCCCAGCTCTGTGGTGGCTGCCCTGGGCGAGCAGGAGGAAGGGTGGGAGCCCTTGGAGCAGTGGCTCCAAAGGAGCAGCTTCAGCAGAGCCTCTGGTGAGGCAGCAGCTGCCACAGCCCCTGTCCCCAGGCCGTGGTTTTTAGGGTGTCAATGATGCAAGGCAGGAAGGTGCCTGGTTCTGGGGCTGCTCCGTTTATATTTAGCTGACCCAGTTGCTGAGCGGGGGCTGCTGGTCCCTCCTGGTGCTGCACTTGGGGTGCTGTGAGGGAATGCAGCAGCAGCATCCGGCTGGGAGTGCAGGGCTGGCCTGCATCCTGCATCCCTGCATCCCTGCATCCCTGCAGCCTGCTCTGGAAGGGCTGGGCTGTGCTGGCACCCCCCTACAGCCTGCCAGCCCCTCAGCACCCCTCGCAGCCTCCCCCAGCCAGCAGCACCCCAGATCCCCAGGGAGGGAGGAGCTGCTGGTGCCCCAGCAGAGGTGGAGAGGCAGCAATTGCTGCTGCAGGGAGCAGCCTGGGGTTGTGCACAGACTGAGGCAGGATCAGGCAGTGCTCCAGCCCCGTTCCTGGAGCCAGCCCATGGGGCTCTCCTGCCTCTCCGGCCTCAGCTCACCCCGCCAGCATCCTGCTGCTGTCTGCGGTGGGTGCTGCCGGTGTGTGAGGGGCTTCAGGGAACTCCTGGAAAGCCTTGGGCTGCCAAAACACATCCTCTCAGTGCCAAGCACCTGCGAGGCAGCTGCTTCCCCAGGGCAGGAAGGAGATAAAAAGAAAGTCTCTTTCAAAGGCAGGGTGGCCTCCTCCCCAGGATCAGGGCGTGTGGCCAGCATGCTTTCCCGAAAAGAGCCGCTCTCCCTGCTAGTGAGGGGCTGGAGGGGACATGGTGTTCCCATCCTGATGTCCCTGTGGCTGTGTGTTTCCAGGGCTGTTGTGGTTGGCACACCTGGAGAAAGGCGAGTCCCCAAGGCAGGTCAGAGCAAAGCACTTGCTGCGGAAAGGGAAATTAATTACGGGCACTTTGCTGCACTCCAAGTGACTGCAAAGGCTGATGTTTCTCCTGTTGGCCAATAAACTAATTGTAACGGCGAAACCTCAACAAAAGCCAGGCTCTTAAATGCTTTCTTAATTAATAATTCTCAATAATCACTTGACGTCAATGACCAATTAAAACTTTGGAGAAGGGAAGTTGTTGTTAAGTGCCCGGTACCTTTGCTCCTGCAGTCGCTGCAGCTCTGATGAATCCTGCAGAAAAGCACCGGGAAGGCCAAGCCCGATGTTTTTAAAGGAAAACATTAAGCAGGAAAAACGTGAATATTCACGTGGGTGTCCACAGGGACAAGAGGAGGGAAGCTGAGCAGTCACTTGGCTCTGCTGCTCCCTGCTGAGCAGCCAGCAAGGGATGGCAGTGCAGGCAGCCAGAGGGGTGGCACCAGGGGTGCCCCTTCCTGCCTCTCTGGTGTGCTGAGTCCCCAGGGACAGCATGACTGGAAGGACAGCTTTTCAGGGAGTCCGTATTCATGGGGTTTTTAAGGTCCTGCTGAATGTCCTGTCCCCATGGTGGGTCCTTGATTTGCCATGTGCCTCCTTCTCCTCCTTCTCTTCCTCCTCCTTCTTCCCGCAGCCTGTCTGAGGTCAGCATCTCCCAGCTCGGCCCTGCCAGGCCTGAAAGCATCACCAGCTGGATTTTATTGGGTGGGAGCTGAGTGGTCCCCAATCCATCTACTGTTAAGTGGAGCCTCTGGAAAGCTGCCATTCACCTCCCTGCAGTGCTGGTGGCTGCAGCGCAGTGTTGGGAGGGTTAATGTCCTCCTCCTCCTCCTCCTTCTTCTCCTCTTTCTCCTCCTTCTCTCAGCTTCTCAGCCATCTTAAAACTGCTGGAGCCAGGGCTGTGCACTCCCTGCTCCCACTCCTTTTACAGTATGGGCTGGCTGGCCAGGGAGCCCGGCCGGCTCCTCCATCCGTCCAACTCTTTTCCTTCTTTGGATGTGCCCTGCTCCGGCTGCCTGGGCACTGCCTCCCCCCACGGGACCCGTGCCCCTGGCCAGGGGCGATGCCCAGGGCCAGGGGCTGCCATGGCTGGGCTCAGCAGTGCCAGGGTGAGGTTTTTGCCCCCGTTTCTCCAGGGCAGCGCTGAGTGTCTGCCAGGGTGGATGCCAGCGGCTCCCGGGCACCGATGGCACTCAGTGAGCACTTTATACCTGCAAATCCCTTGGTGGGCACCGGGAAAATCCTCCCGTGGGAAAGGTGGGAGGGGGTCACAGCTGGCAGCCACAGGAGGGTGAGGAGCTTGGCAGAGGGGGCAAGGAGCTTTGTGGCACAGTATCCCATCCAAGATGGGCACGGGGCTGCTCCCAGCGGGGCAGCAGTGGGGAAAAGCAGTGGGAGCCCTCCAGGGCAGGGAGCAGAGAGGGCAGAGCCTCAGGCAGGCAGGCTCTGCTCCCCACTGAGCTCTTCCCCTGCCTGTCACCCCTCACAGCTGGCCTCGGGGCTCCCGGGGGTGTTGCTGGTGGCCGTGGGAGCGTTGCTGAGCCCGTGCTGATGGCCCAGCCCTCTGTGTGTCAGGACAGCAGCAGCACGTGCTCCTGGCTCTGGACCCCAGGGTGGCCTCTTACCCAAATACCAGCCACTGGCCAAGGGTTTATGCCCCTCCTGAAGCGGGGGAAAGCAGGGGAAAGGCCTCTGGGGCCGAGGGGGAGGCAGAGCCAGGGCGTCCCTGTGTCCCCTCTGTGCTGCTTCAGCAGATGTCAGCACAGGGAGGAGGAGGAGGTCACCCAGGGATCACATCTGGGGATTTTTTGGGTTGCTGAAAGTCCGTGCATAGGATGGTGCCTGAAAAGGGAATGAGAGGAGAAGGGGGAGCAGCCCCAAAAGGCACAGGGAGGTCTTCGGTGCTGCAGGTCCCCGTGGGTCAGTGGCAGGAACAGTGGGGACACTCTGGGGGGCCAAGGACCTGTCATTCCAAGTGGCTTTTTCACGAGACCCGTGCCTGGCCCTGCCTGTCCCTGTATGGGGACAGCAGCCTGGGGTATGAGATCCCTCGTGTCCCTGGTGTCCCTGCAGCCACCAGGCTCCGTGTCCAGAGCAGGGACTGGGACACTCAGAGCAGGGACTGTCACCTCTGTCCCTGCTGGGGGATGCTCCAGGGGCTGTGCCCCACCCTCCCAGTGCCCAGGTGTGAGAGGGTGGGTGTGCAGCAGGAGTGCCAGGAAGGTTCCCAGTCCCCTCCCGAGCAGGAGGCACAGTGGGCACCAGGCTGCCTCTGCTGCTGCCACCACTCCACCCCATTGTCCCCAAGGAGGATGGGGCAGCCCCAGCAGACCCCACAGCCTGGGAGACCCTTGAGAGGTCCCAGTAGCAGTGTGGGGTGCAGGACTGGTGCTGCTGTGGGTCCAGCTGCTCTCAGCAGGGATGATGAATGGCTTAACCCTCTCCTGGCAGTGCCCAGCCTCCTGCTTGGCCGCTGGGGTGGCTGTGGGGGAAGGCTGGGGAGCTGGGGGTGGCTCCTGGGGCCAGGCTGTGCTGGGGGGCAGGGGGCTGGCAGTGCT
Organism: Urocynchramus pylzowi; assembly: GCA_013397555.1. Taxonomy (NCBI): domain Eukaryota; kingdom Metazoa; phylum Chordata; class Aves; order Passeriformes; family Fringillidae; genus Urocynchramus; species Urocynchramus pylzowi. The sequence continues at coordinate 98,212 of VZRH01007657.1, forward strand.
GGCCACCCAGGGAGCCCGGTGTCCCAGTGTGACCCAGCCAGGAGCCTGGGAGGCAGGAGGGAGGGATGGCAGCAGGAGGGATGGCAGCAGGACGGGATGCCTGGAGTTCCGTCCCGCTTGGCCCCGTCCCAATGGCACTCGGTGCCAGCAGGGGGGGGATGGCTGCTGCGAGTCCCAGCAGGGCCACAGCCCAGCCTGGCTGCCTGGCCATCCCTCCTTTTCACCCCTTTCTGCCAGATGTGCTGATGGAGGCACGCAGGCCTCCTGCCAAAGGATGGCTGGTGGCTTTGCTGTGGCTTCCCTGCCGCCAGCACGCAGGGATGGCTGCTCACCCCAGGCAGCCCGGGTGGGTGCCAGGGCTCAGCCTGGCTGCACTTGCTGTCTCCCTGGCACTACAGGCAGGGGATTGTTTGCCAAGCACCGGGGTCACACCAGGATTTATCTCTCTGCTGCACATCCCAGAGGGAAGGAGCTGGAGGCACCCACGGCTCCCTGCCCCTCCTGCCTCTCTGCTCCAGCTGTGGCTGGTTTGGTTGAGGAAGATCCCTGATTTTGGCATGGGGAAGCCACAGGAAAGCCACCCATCCTTTGCCAAAACCTGGGCACCACTCACCAGGAGCAGGGGCACCCCCTTGCCACCCAGGCAGGACCCGCTCACGCCAGCACATGTAAACCCTTGTGGGATGCAGAGTGGGGGATTTAGACTCAGTCTCAGCTCTCAGGAGACACCCAGGGAAAAGCTTCGTGGATTATTTTATGCTTTGCACCCACTTTGGGCCAGTGTGAGCCTGTGGATGTGTCCAGGCAGCCCCAGCCATGGGTGAGGGGAGCCTCAGTGCAGCCCCTGGCTCCTCTCACACCAAAGCCAGCAGCTGCAGGAGAATAAATGAGGAGTCTATATTTAGACCCTGTGTCTGGAGCAGCGTCACGGCGTTGCCAGAGGGTTTTACCATTCACCACAGGCAGGTTTCCCTGCTCCGTGCCACCTCTGCAGAAAAGCTCATCAAAGACATCCAGCTGGAAAAGCACCCTGAACAGAAAAACTGATACCTGCACAAAATCTCAGGGATGACAGAGCAGAGCATTCCAGGGAGCCTTGGAAGGAGCTGGCTTGGGGCCCGTTTCGTTTGGCAAAGGCTTTATTTTGTTGCACAGAATTTTGTAGTAAAGAAAACAGGGATGGAGCCATCCCTTGTGCCACCCCAGCCCGGTGTCAGCTCCTGTCCCAGGACAGCTCTCACCCCATGGAGCTGCTGGTCCCTGTGGTCCCTGAACCCCCCAGGAGCCTGGCTGTGCCACTGCAGCTGCCAGGAGCAGCTGGGCTGGGCAGGGGACAGCTCTGATGGAGCTGGGGCTGCCAGGCCCCGCTGACTCAGTCGGTGGCAGTGCCTGGGAATCCGTGCTGAAATTCCAGGAGAGGCTGGAGTGTTGTGCAAAGAGCCCTGTGCAGAGCCAGGCTGTGCTTTCCTGGCATCCCAGAGTGCCAGGCTGGTACTGGCTTGGGAATGAGGAGATTTGCATGAAGATTCCTGGTGCTTGCATCTGGGTTTTTTCCTGTAGTTTGTAATGTCAGAGGATGTTGGGAACAGATGCTGTCCACTGCTGGCTCCTCCTGGCCTGGGGAGGGTTCCTCCAGGCAAAGCCAAACACTGAGCACTCGCCATGAGGTGTGAGAGTGGCAGAGGCAGCTGGTGACAGGAATGTGACCAGCTCTGCCCAGGCCTTCCTTTGTGGCTCACAGCACCAGGACTTTTTTCCTGCACCCTTCCTTCCACAGGAAGTCTTTTGTTAGGGTTCCTGCACCCCCAGGGATGGGAAATGCCAAGGTGAGCACAGTGCTGGGTAAAACTCACCAGCAGTGGGGCAAACACCCCTTCCCACTGCTGCACCCCGGGCCTGCACTGCCCCAGAGCTCTGCTCCCAGCTGGGCACGATGCCAGCTGTGGCTGCCCCTGGATCCCTGGAAGTGCCCAAGGCCAGGCTGGATGGGCTTGGAGCACCCTGGGATATGGAAGGTGTCCCTGCCCAGGGCAGGGGTGGAACAAGATCTTCAAGGTTCCCTTCCAGTCCCACCCATTCCGTGGTTCTGTGAAGGCTGCACAACCTTCCCTGTGCCCGCCCGTGGTGCCAGCCGTGCCTTGGCAGTGCAGGGAACTTGAGGACACCCCAAGGACACCCCACAGGCAGAGGAGGCTCACAGCTGAGCTGGGGGAGAGCAGCACATGGTGCTGGGGTCAGCGAGCCCCTGCCTGCCCCCACATCCCGGGGCACCCCGGGGAGGGCAGCCCCTCGCCCAGAGCAGGCGTGGCGTGTTCAGCCTGGGGACAGAGGCACCCACAGAGCTTGGGCAGCTGCCCAGGGCACTGGCAGCCGTTTGGGAGGAGGAGGAGGAGGAGGAGGAAGGCACCTGACTGCCAGGCAGGAGTCCAACTAGTTGAAACAGCTCCCGTTGTGGTTTGCATAACCCAGCCTGGCTCGGCCAGCTCTGGGTGCACACGGTGGCACCTGCTCACCCAGGGGGGCTGGGCGGGCAGGCTGAGGGGCTGCCTGCTCCGGTGCCATGGCCACCATGTCCTCTGTGCCCTGCTGTCAGGCTGGGAGGGGCAGGGCTGGCTGTTCTCCTCCAGCTGCAGCCCCAGCTGTGGCCCAGCAGTGTCCCTGGCGGTGCCACACCGAGCACAGCCCTGGTCCCGCTGCCCTGCTCCCTGCAGGACCCTCCAAGGTGACACTGGAGGCTCTGACAAGGACTCCTGGCCACGTTCCCACGTGGCAGCCCCTGCCACGGAGGCAGCAGAGGGAGAGGGGTGGATAAGAGCGGGTGGATAAGAGCGAGGCGCGGGGCTGGGAGCTGGAGCTGCTCACATGACTGGGGAGCTGCTGCCAGGCTCTGGGGCCATGCAAGGTGCATGAAGGTGGCACACCAAGCCAGGCCTGAGGGGCCTTAACCCCTGCCAGCCCTGCACGGGGCTTCAGACCGCCTGGGATGTGACACTGCCAGGCTGGGGTGGCTTCCCCTGCCCCAGAGGGGACCCCTGGCTCTGATGGTCCCAGCCCAGGGGTGGCTGCTGGGTCAGACCAGCTCCTGTCACACCCAGAGCTCAGGGCTGGATTTCAGGCCAGCCTGCCCTGGGGTCTCTGGCTTTCTCTTGATCCCTGGATTAGCTGGGGTCAGAAATAGTGGGGACAAGGCTTGGGGGCAGGCAAGCTCAGGGCAGGGTGGCACAGCACGTGGAGCACTTAAAGGATCTGATTCAGTGTAAGAACTCATGCTTGTGGGCTTCACCCCAACTGCTTTGGGAGGAGCAGAAGGGCCCCCAAGTGGTTTGGGGGGAGGAGAGGGGCCCCAGCTGCTGCTGCAGGGAGCGGCCAGACCCCTCCTCTCATGCCCTGTTGGAGCCTGCCTGGGGTTTTGGGGAGGGGAAAGGTGTGGTCCCTCACAGGAGAGAATTTGGAGAGAACAAAGCTCAGTGAATGTGGGTTTGCATGTGCTCCTGGAGGAGCTTCTCGCCCTCATAGGGATTTTTCTATCTGGAGATCTTGGAGCCGTTTCTTTCCAGGGTGAGTCAGTTGTTTGCAGAGTAGGAAGCCCGAGGAAAGCAGGTTGGCAGCACCAGCTCCAGGCTGTGGCTCCCACAAATGCTTCCTGCAGAGCCAAAAAGCAGGGGCAGAGCCCAGCCCTGGGGCAGGAGGCCTGGCTGGGCCAGCTGACAGTGCCCGGGTGCAGCCCCGGACACAGCAAAGCCCTGTGCAGCCCCAGGACATGCCCAGAGCAAACAGGCTGAGCTGCTGTGTGCCCAGCCTGCCCAGGGCTCTGCTCAGGGCAGGCTGTGTGCCCAGCCTGCCCAGGGCTCTGCTCAGGGCTCCACCTCCACCATCCACCTGTGAGCCTGTCCCTGCATCCCCAGGCCTGCGGGGACCTGCTCTCCTCCCACCTTCCCCACAGAACTGGAGTGGTATCAATACTGATAATCACTTGATGCCAGGGACTCCTGATGCCCACCTGGAAAATTCCCAGCTGGCAGCACTCCCCTCCCCAGCAGCGTTCTGGGCACAGAGGTGTCAGAGCAGAGGCACGAGGTGATACTGGGTGGTGACAGTCCCCTCTGGCCAGGACACCTCCAGGTGCTGTGCAGAAAATGGACAATAATTTATTTGGGAGGAGCAGAGGGAGCCCCTGATTCAGGAGAAGAAGAGGGGGACTCACCTCCTGCTGTCCCCAGGTGATGGGGACAGGGAGGTGCAGGGTGCCAGGTGTTGTGCGGGGCAGAAGCAGGAGCTGGCACGGGCAGTGCAGCAGTGAGGGGTGGCCAGCAGTGCCCACCCACCTGGCACAGCTGGGGCTTCACCTGCACTGGACACAGCTGGGCAGGAGGGTAAGGACACATCTGGGTGGTTTTGAGGGTAAGGACAGATGTGAGTGGTTTTTTCCCCTTGCACTAAAGTGTGCATCCTCTGAGACCTCGTGCATCCAGCTGAAAACTTCATTTTCAGCTGGGAGCTGGGCACAGTGGGGGCTCCCACAGCCCCCCTGGCAGGAGGGCCAGCTCAGCCCGTGTCCAGCAGGAGAAGGGGGCTCCTGGAGGCTCCCACGGAGGGTTTGGTGCAGGTGGCCTGACCCCCAGCAGGGCAGGGCTGGGCTGGCTGCGAGGTCAGGCTAATGCAGGAAGATCCTCCTTGTGCCTTCTTAACCCCAGCTTGAACCTTCCCCGTCTCCTGCCTCGGCCTGATTAGCACTGAGAGGCTGCTGGTGGCACGGGCAGTGCCAGCCCACGGTGCCATCCATGCAGGGGGCACCTGAGCCCCCTCAGAAGCGGGGCTGCTGCATCAGGGTGGGCAGGAGCTGGGCTTTCCCCTGCCAGGAGGGCTCCCAGCAGGGGACACTTGTCCAGGCAGTCCCTGCTCCTCAGCAGAGCATCAGCGAGGTGTGAGAAGGCTCCTGTGGCTTGGGGAGGTGAAGGATGTCCTGCAGGTGACGGTGACAGAGCTGGCAGGGGGTGACAGCAGGCAGCAGGTCCTCTCCACCTGCCTGTCAGGTGTGAAAGGGGCAGGGCTGGGGCTGCTGTAACCTCAGCTCTGTGTCACGGGGATGACACCAGTGCCAGAGTGTGCTGGCAATTCCAGCCCTTGCAGCTGGGCAGGGCCAGGCTGGGGCAGTGCAGGGGTTCCCAGGCTGGGCCTGTGCTCCTGGAAAGCCAAGGGCAGCTTTGGCAGCTTGGAAGATGCCAAAGGTGTGGCTGTGGGTAGGGAGCACGGCTGTGGCTGGCCCTGGTGGCATGAGGCAGTGATGTCCCCGTGGGCAGTGGCTCTGCCTGCCCCTGAGTGCCACCACAGCTCTGACCTCATGGTGTGGCAGCTGGAGTTGGTGCTTCCATCTGGGATTTGCTCTTGGAGCTGGCTGGGAGGGCTGAAGAGCTGCCAGTGCCGGGGTGAGCAGTGCCCGTGGAGCTGAGCTGGGGTTAGGTGTGCCAGGCTGGGCCATGGGAGGATGTTTGCAATGTGCTCTGGGCAGAAGGGGCCCTGTCAGCCTCTGAGCTGGGCACCAGACCTCCCCAGGGCAGGCACAGGGCTGCTCCTCCTCACTGGGGTCCCTGTGCCCACTTCTGTCATGTGGCTGCTGGCTGCAGGGACATCAGAAGAGGAAGGTCTGAAAATAATCACCCCTCATGTTTTCCTTACAAAAGGGGGGAGTTGCCATCGTGGGGAATTCTTGTGACCAGCAGAGCTGGCTAACAGTCAGCTCCTCAGTGAGTCAGGACTTGTCCCCTGTCATGGTCCCCTGGTGCCCTGTGCTGCCAGCCTGGCTCCCGGGGCTCCACAGCCTTTCCTGCCACCTGCAGTGGCGTGTGAGTGGAAGCCATCCCAACAATGTCAGTGGCCCAGTGCTCTGCTGGCCTCAGCCACAGTCCCCACTGCTCCCAGTCCCACTGGGCATCCTCAGCCACAGTCCCCACTGCTCCCAGTCCCACTGGGCATCCTCAGCCACAGTCCCCACTGCTCCCAGTCCCACTGGGCATCCTCAGCCACAGTCCCCACTGCTCCCAGTCCCACTGGGCATCCTCAGCCACAGTCCCCACTGCTCCCAGTCCCACTGGGCATCCTCAGCCACAGTCCCCACTGCTCCCAGTCCCACTGGGCATCCTCAGCCACAGTCCCCACTGCTCCCAGTCCCACTGGGCATCCTCAGCCACAGTCCCCACTGCTCCCAGTCCCACTGGGCATCCTCAGCCACAGTCCCCACTGCTCCCAGTCCCACTGGGCATCCTCAGCCACAGTCCCCACTGCTCCCAGTCCCACTGGGCATCCTCAGCCACAGTCCCCACTGCTCCCAGTCCCACTGGGCATCCTCAGCCACAGTCCCCACTGCTCCCAGTCCCACTGGGCATCCTCAGCCACAGTCCCCACTGCTCCCAGTCCCACTGGGCATCCTCAGCCACAGTCCCCACTGCTCCCAGTCCCACTGGGCATCCTCAGCCACAGTCCCCACTGCTCCCAGTCCCACTGGGCATCCTCAGCCACAGTCCCCACTGCTCCCAGTCCCACTGGGCATCCTCAGCCACAGTCCCCACTGCTCCCAGTCCCACTGGGCATCCTCAGCCACAGTCCCCACTGCTCCCAGTCCCACTGGGCATCCTCAGCCACAGTCCCCACTGCTCCCAGTCCCACTGGGCATCCTCTTGGGGCTGCAGGGCTTGTGCCACCTCTTGCCTGTCATTGTCCCACACAGCCTGGATGAGACCTCACAGGAAGGAGGTGAGGGGTGCTGGGGGAGCCCTGCCTGCTCCTGCCCCTGCCCCTGCCCCTACCCTGCCTGTCCCACATCCAGGGGGTCCCATGGCAGGGCTGGAGAGCTGGGAGCTGGTGGCACATTTCAGTCCCACTGTGCTTTGTGCCCGGCTCAGCTCGTGCCAGCTGCTGTCCGTTGGTCCTGCCTTTGCTGTGGGGAGATAATGAGGAATTTCCTAGAAACCCCACCAGTGTTCAGCCCGGGGTCTGTGCCCTGCTGGCTAGTGCCATGGAGTGGTGACAGGGACAGGGCTGGCAGCAGCCACTGGCACGAGTGTGTTTGGGTGGTGGAGGGCGTGTGCCAGGCTGGCTGCTGGCAGCGTGGGCTGCCACGGGGTGCTGCAGACGAAGCTGTCACACTTGGGCAGGCACAGTTGTGAGCACGCTGGGGGTGCCCAGGTGTGCTGGCACTGCCTGGCCAGCCCTGGCAGACCCCAGGGACACAGACAGTTTCCATGAGGTGGTGTTGAGAGAGGAGGTGTTCCTTGGGAACAGCCTGTTCCTGCTGTGTCTGCTCCTCGCACGGGGCACGGCCACCACCTGCCCTTGCCTTGTGCCTGGCAGCACTGGGGGCTGCTTTAGGGTCTGTGGGGAGTGCTTTAGGGTCTGAGGGGGTTGCTTTAGGGTCTGAGGGGGCTGCNGGTCTGTGGGGGCTGCTTTAGGGTCTGTGGGGAGTGCTTTAGGGTCTGAGGGGGTTGCTTTAGGGTCTGAGGGGGCTGCTTTAGGGTCTGAGGGGGCTGCTTTAGGGTCTGTGGGGGCTGCAGGGCTCCCTGGTGGGTGCTGCAGCCCTGGGCTGGTCCTGGAGCTCAGGCAGAGCCAAAGTGGACTCTGTAATGTGGAGCCTGAAGAAAGGAGCAGAGTGTGGTGTGAACATGCAGCTCTGTAACCTGTGATACACTTTGCTGCTGCCCTTCTTCCTAAACCCGACACACCTTTGTTTGAAGTATTCCAGCAGAATGTTGTTTATCCAGGGCATTATTACCAGTATCTCAGGCTCCTTTTTTCTATCCTGTGACTCAAGGACAGTTTAGTGCAATTTCTTCCATCTTTCCTGCATATCAAAGTTATCCTGGCAAGTTCATGTTTATTGTTTGTGGTTAATGTTTAATATTTCCCATTACTGGCATCTCCTGGTTGATCTTAATTACACCTTCTAATGTAAGACAAAAGTCAGGGAGCGAGACTGTGCTCAGGCTGGGGCTGGGGCTCAGAGCCTGGCACTGGGCACCCCTTTTCCCACCCAGCACCCCCTTTTCCCACCCAGCACCCCCTTTTCCCACCCAGCACATCTCAGGCTGTGTTGGGAGGGCAGCTGCTCCACATGTGCCACTGAATCACAGAATCATTTCAGTTGGAAAAGACTTCTGAGGTCACCAGGTCCAACCTTTGAGTCCAGGCTCTGAGTCCAGGCTGTGTTGGCACAGCATGCCCAGCGTGGGGCCCGGCAGCTCCCACGTGCTGCGCCCAGAGGGACCAGCAGAAGTTGGTTTGGAGTGGCTCAGGAGGAGGAAAGAGCTGCTGTTTGCTCAGTCCAGGTCTTCAATGAGGTTTTGCCTCTTGCTGGCTGGGCTGAATCGTTAAAATGGATTAGTAGAAAGTTAAAAAAAGTAATTAAAAATTAACAGGGGGCAGAGGGCAAAATGCCTGGCAGGACAGCGAGGTGTCTCATGCCCCGTGCAGCCTGGGAGTTCCTGTGTGCCTTCCCCCCAAAGCTGGGAGGGGATGGGGGACCTGCCTGTGCCTGTGCTCACAGGGTGTGCAGGCAGGGTCCCCTCACCTCAGGGACCCCTCGCCCTTCACTGTGGGGCTCTCAGGCTATAAATATCAGGGGTGTCAAGGGGTGACAGGGCCAAGGCACAACCCGACACCACCTCTCCCTCATTCACAGTGACATTTTGTCAAATGCCACTGGGGAGGGGGGTTGCTTATCTGCTGGCACACACTCTGGTGACCTTCACAGCTCTGGCCAGGTGCCTCCTTGCTGTATTTACACTTATTTATAGCTGTCTCCTCCATTCCCACCTCTGCCCTCCTCCCTGGCGCTGGAGCCAGGCTGCCCACCCCACACATCCTGCATCCCTCTGGGCTGGCATGGAGCTGGCACATCCTTGGGGATGATGAGGGGCTGGCAGCACCTGGCCCAGGTGCTGATGGGTGACCCCATGGGGACTGTGTCCCTTGGCTGGGAGCTGTGGGGACAGCAGGGTGCACCCCTGGCTTTGGTCCCAGTGTGGGTCATGCCCCCAAAGCCTCCTCATCCACTTCTGGGGCAGCTCAGGACGGTGCTGGGGGTCTTCCCTGTGCCCAGTGCCACAGCAGCCACTGTCACAGCAGCCAGCCCAGTGT
>VZRH01007657.1:107496-127799 GCA_013397555.1 Urocynchramus pylzowi
GCCAGCCCAGTGCCACACAGGCCAGCCCAGTGTCACATCAGCCAGCCCAGTGCCACACAGGCCAGCCCAGTGTCACAGCAGCCAGCCCAGTGCCACATCAGCCAGCGCAGTGTCACATCAGCCAGCCCAGTGCCACACAGGCCAGCCCAGTGCCACACAGGCCAGCCCAGTGCCACATCAGTCAGCCCAGTGCCACACAGGCCAGCCCAGTGCCACACAGGCCAGCCCAGTGCCCCCAGCCCGTCCCAGAGCAGCCGCAGTGTCCCCGGTGCCGTCGCCCTGCAGGCTGTAATCCCCGTTGGAAGCAGTCTGTGATTACGGATTTCCCTGATAAGCCCAGACAACTCTGCAAAACCCCTGCCCAAGGATCTTCTTTCCCTTTCCGAGTCCTGGTGAGGGTGAGGAGGGAGAAGCTGCCGTGGGGCCGAGGCAGGGCTGCTGGGAGCAGCTCTTGGTGTTCTCAGCATTCCTCACCTGCTGTGCTCTGGGTGCCAGCCTGAACGCTGCTGGCTAATCTGGGCAGTGCCTGCAGCACGTGTGCATTTATCCCTTCGTGCCTTGGGCAGGCTCTGGGCTGTGCAGGGAGCAGCTGAGTCACCGTTTGCTCCCCAGTGAGGAGTGGGCTGCTGTCCCTGGCTGCTTCCCTTGGCCCCTCCGAGGTGCTGCCTGTTTCCTTCCTCCTTTCCATGGCAGGTGAGTGACAGGGCCGCTGCAGAGCAGCCCGGGGCAGGATGAGGCTCCTGGGAGGTGCTGCCCTGCCAGCGGCGCTTCAGAGGCTGTGCCTGTGCAGCTGACCGAGCAGCAGCCCCGCCCGTGCCATCACCCCCTGTGCCCGCAGCCCACGCCACAATTCTTGGCCATGACTTCAAGGGGTTGGAGCCAGGGGTTCTGCAGATAAGGGTAATTTCTAGCAGTGTTGCAGTGAGACAGAGGAGAGCACCTGCAGGTCTCTGTGTCACGGTCACTGCGCTGTCCCCAGCTCCTGAGCCGCCTGAGCAGAGCAGACAATGAGCTGAGCCCGTGCCTGCCCTGCTTCAGGTTGCTGTTCCCTGGCAGCAGGGCTGCTCCTGCTCTCCCTGGGCTCACGGATGCAGCTGACCCCAGCCAGCCTCTCCAGCCCTGCTGACTGCAGGGGTTTCCTTTGGGGAGCCCAAGTTGACACTGAAAAAGAGGAAAACATTTCCTGTCTCCTTAATCCAGTGTTTGAATTCGAGTTGGGCCTGGGGAGGAGTCTCGTGTCTCTTCAGAGATAAGACCTCACGTGCCAGAGTTCACACTGCTCCAAACCAGAAGGACTGAAAGGGACATGTCCCACCTGCTGTCCCCAGGGTGTCAGAGCCAGCACTGAGCTGGGATATCCTTGGATGTGGCTCCAGCCAGTGGCTGTGGGTCCAGCCCAGAACATGTCCCCAGAGCTTCTGGGGCCACCAGAGACAGTGGCCTGGATTGAACACCCTCACAACCGGGCAGAGAGATGGATCTAACCCTGTGCCAGCTCCTCGTGCCTCCACTGCCCTGGGAAGGACAGACTGGGGACATTGCAAAGGGACAGGGAGCAGGAGCGGGCCCAGAGCACCCAGGAGACAGAGGGATGCTGACCAAGGAGACACCAGGAGCTCTCCTCCCTGGAGCAGGGATTCAGCAGACACTGGCAGCAGCTCTCTGGTGGCAGCCCTGCTGCAGCACACCCAGGCCAGGTGTCTGGGCTGGAGGATGCCTCCCAATCTCTGAGCATGTCTCCATGGGTGTTTGCTGGCTGCACACCAAGAACCCATGGCTGATCTTCCTACAAAGTCCCGAGTAAAATTAGAACAAAAGTTCACTCCTCTCCCAAGGCAGCAGGAAGTGCAGAGGGTGGGAAAAGGGAGAGTCAGAGCAGATGAGGTCCCGTGCCCACAGGCAGTGTCCCCCTCGCTGCTGCCACCCCTGAGCTGGGCAGGGGGCTGGCCCCCTCCCCAGCCCTGTGGCCAGCCCAGAGGGGCTCAGGGCCACGGGTTCTGAGCTGGGAGTGTGGGTTCCCTCTGGAGCCCCGGGTGCTTGGTGGCTGGGCTGGGTAGGTGACACTGCCTAGCAGAGGGGACTGGCTGGGGGGCTGGGGTGCCCGTCCAGGTGGCAGTATGGGTGACCCCACCAAGAAAAGGCTGTCCCCGTGTTTTTCAAGGAGGAGAGGAGGAGGCTCCACACAGGCAGAGCTGAGTTTTGGGCATTGCTGACCTGTGGGAGGCAGGAAGCTGGGAGCATCCCCAGCGTGGCAGTGGCAGGGCAGTCCTGCCCCGGAGTGCCCAGAGAGGGCAGCTCAGCAGCATTGGATTGCAGGAGTTTATTTTTACCCAGCCCTGTTGCCAATGGGGACGTGTCACATCTGTGGAGTTGATCAAAAGACATCCCGAGCGCTGGTGTCAGCTGCTCCTTGTGATCTCAGCACCAGGATCTTTTCCCTTGTGGCATATCAAAAGGAGCAGGAGAATTTGGCTGCTCTGCTATTTTTAATTGCACGCACACACGCACACACAGACACACGTATATCTATGTATGTATGGCTTGGCTAAAAATAAAAGCCTTTGCCTGTGTTCCCATGGGAAGATTTGGGGAGAAGGGGGAGACAAAGTTGTCACAAGACTTTTTCTGGAGCAGGCTCTAGAGCAGGGACAGGAAGGCAGGGATAAGCCACAGCAGGTAAGGGACACATCTGAAAGGCCAAAGGACATCTGATCCCTGAGCAGTCTGGGCAGAGGGGACAGAACAAGGGGAGAGGCAGCATCTGTGTCCCCCAGAGCTGGCACTGGGGACTCCTGACCTGCTGCATATGCTCTGACACCTGGGAACAAAGGTTTTTGCAGGGCAGGTTAAAAAATCCCCATCCCTGGGGGCCCAGTGAGGAGTCTCAGCTCCCAGAGCCACTCAGGGGTGCCCGATACTCTTCGTGGCACCACGCTTGTGGGATCTACCTGATACACATCCCTCCAGCAAAAAGGTGAAGGGAGGGTGCTGGGAGAGCATCCCCCAGAGTGGGGGCAGCTCCCAGAGCTCTGCTGGGGCAGCACCAGCAGCTCCCTGCATCCCCCAGCCCCACTGCAGCACCTGGCCATGGCTGGGACCTGGCACTGGCTCACCTCCAGGCCACAAAACCACTCTCCCTGTCCTTGCTGTGCCCTCCAAGGTGCTCTCCCTGTTTTCCACATCCCCTGGGATTGGGCAGGGTGGGAAGCAGGTGAGAAATGCAAAAAGGGAGTGAGTGTGTGCACAGGAGTGTCCTTTGGAGTGTCCTGAATGTGGTGGGGAGCGTGGCAGACAGGCTCCTCAGCCTGGGGGAACACAGCCAGTAATCCCAGATTATCCCAATTTGAAAAACAAAAAATGAGAAGAGAAAGAGAGAAAAGCTGTCTTTTCCATTCCTGCAGCTGGGTTTGAAATCCCTCTTCCTTCCCACTGAGTGATGGAGGAGACCCTTCCAGAGTGCTTCAGGAGGAGGGGCCCCCACGCTCCCCTGCAGCCTCTCTCACATGCTCAGATGTTTGCCTGCTCCAAAATCCATTTGCTCTGTAAATAAACTTGCTTCCCTCACTGCCAGAAGACTCCCCTTGGGCAGCCAGTGCTGGGAGGAGCCTCACCAGACCTTTCCCCTGTGTTTTACCCTGGACACCGAGGCAGAACCAGGCACGGGTGCTGGGTGCAGCTGTGGGGTTTCGTGGCTGGAAGCCAGGCCCAAGCGGGGCCTGCTCCTTTCTGTGGTTAAATGGAGATTTTTAGCTCAGTTCCTGCAGCTCACATCACCCCGTGTGCTCTCAGACATGCATTCATTGCCACGCTGTCCTCCTTGCCCTGCACGCTGCAGGAGCAGGCTCTGGGCTGCCTTCCTGGTGCTTTGGGATGTGCAGCTTCCCCTCAGGGCTGTCCCGAGGCTCCAGGGCCATGTGGTGGGACAGGGTGAGCAGCAGGTGTGAGGCTGGCCCTGCCTGCTGCTGTCCCAGAGCTCCTGTTCTGATCCCCAGGCCACCACAGGATGTCACTTTTGGGGCACCAAGGGCAGGAATTGCCCCTGAGATGCCCGTGCTGTGCCCGTGCTGTGCCCGGACCATCTGCTCCCTGAGAGGGACGAGGCTCTTCCCATGCAGGTCCTGCTGTTCCCAGCTGTGCCACAGCTGGGACACCAGCTGTGGGGCTGCTCCAGTGGCCAGTGCCAGGCTGTGCAGGCCGAGTGGGCGCGAAGGTGCCCACCCCACCCTGCCGGGGCCTGGAGCCGCGTGGGAAGAGGGGCTGGGAGCGCCGGGGCGGATCCCGGGGGATGCTGCTGTCCTCAGTGCCTGCTCCCTGGGCTCAGCCGTTTCTCTCCTCTCCTGTGCTCAGTATGAGGTGTCTGGCGAGGAGCACCTCTACTCCGACTTCCCCGAGATCGATCTGTCCCAGCTGGACGCCGGCGACCTGGACTCAGCCGGCTGCTTCAGCGAGCTGCAGTGGGGCGGGGAGCACTCGGAGACCGACTCCAGCCAGTACAGCACCGACGACTCCGAGCTCTTCCAGGTACCCCATCCCCCCGCATGGAGGCAGGGGGAGAGGGAGGGTGGGAGGAGGGAACACACACGACTATTAATATCTCCTCCCCAGCTGATTAGTGCTCCATTAATTTGTGCAGCGGCTCTAAATGGGGCAAGCGGAGTAGGGCTAATGAGGAGGAGGAGGAGGAGGAGGAGGCTGCTGAGCCAGCCCTCCTGTGCTGGATTATTCACTGGAATTGCAGCCGGGGTGCAGCGTGTCCTGTTCCATTCCTGGAATGCCAGGGCGGCACTGCGGGGGTCTCAGCACTGGGAAAATTCCCTTCCCAGGAGCAGGAACCATCCTCTTCCTCTGTTCCTTCACAGGAACTATCCCCTTCCTCAGTTCCTTCACAGGAACCATCCCCTTCCTCAGTTCCTTCACAGGAACCATCCCCTTCTCACAGGAACCATCCCCTTCCTCAGTTCCTTCACAGGAAGCAGCCCCTTCCTCTGTTTCCCTAGCTCTGGCAGCCCCTCTGTCCCGGGGGCCCTGTGGCAGAGGGGCTGGTTCCTCTCCTGGGCTCTGGGCTGGGATGAGTCCGTGGCTGTGCCAGCACGGAGCACAGCTGGGGCAGGGGATGCTCCTGGGCACAGGCAGGACTGCTCCATGTCCCTCTGCTCCTGTCTCTCGTCTCCTGGAGCTGTGAGCACAGGGCAGGGCTGAGGGCACAGCACAGGCAGGTTGGAAGCAGGGAGATGCAGAGGGGACCAGGCACAGAGCAGGCTGGGCAGCCCCCTTCCCCTGCCCAAAGCTCATGCCACACCCTGGATGTGCCTGTCCTTGGGGCTGGGGTCTCTGTGCCCTCCTGAGCGGCACCCAGGCCTTTACCCCCTTGCACAAGGAGGTTGTGACCCACTGGGACCAGCTAATCACCAACCCTGGGTTACATTTTGGGAGGAGAAGGATTTCTATTTAAACAAGGAGATTAAAAAAAAGCCTCAGTATTTTCTAACCTGCCCATAATAACAACACTCTGGCTTTTATGCTGGGCTGATGCTGTGCTTGAAAATGGTCCAGTCCAGCTGAGGGACCTTCATCACGAGATGCATATTTTCCGTGAACTTCCTGGGGAAAAGATAAACAGAAAAGAAATGCAAAAGCCAGGCCGATGAGGAGCAGTGGAGTATGATGAAATGTATCCCACTGAACTTGTATGCACAGCAATCTCGTGCCAATAACAGGAGGAAAAGAAACGGAGCCAAAAATGGAGCATCCTGCTGCCTTTCCCTGGAGCCTGCTCTAGTAACTGCGAGCAAGGTTAGGGCATGGAACAAAAGATGTTTAATTTTCAAACAAGAGGAGAGAAGCACAGGAGGCTGTGTGCAGGGAGCAGTCCTGCCTGTGAGCCTGACTTTACCCCCGTGCTAATTTTATCGCTGATGGTAGCCTGCTTCTCCTTGGACATGGTTTACATTCAGATTGTGATGGAGGAGGACCAAAAAGGAGCTCCTGGCTCACTCCAGCCATTCCTCAGCTTCTGCATCCTCTTCTGGGCTCCAGCACTGTATTGTCAGACTGAAAGGGAACTGGTGGGGCCGGGTGGGACTGGCAGAGCACTGGGAAGGCTCTGGGAAGGCTGGAGGTGCATCAGCAAAGCCAAAGCCCAGATGAAAGGAGGGACCCAAGCCAAGCTGGAGCAGTGGGCAGGGAAGAGGCAGGAGCAGCCCCTGGCCCAGAGTGAGATGGGCCTTGCACTACAGCTCCCCTGGCCCGGTTTTTGGGTGAGCAGCATGATCTGGGGGTGCTGAGGGGAGATTTGGGAGTGACTGGGGCTGTGCTCTGGACGGGATCTCTCACATAGCCCTGAAGTGTGAGAGCTGAGAGCCCTGAGCAGCTGGAGGTGCCTGTGTTTGGGGGCTCTCAGGGAACACAGAATTCAGAGTGGTTGTCACAAGCTGTGGCACCAGGCCAGTGGTGCAGCCCGGGCAGAGCTTCCCCTGTGCCCTCCTGGGAGCCTGTGCCCTCTTGTCCACTGGGCAGCCCTGGCTGAGCTCACAGCTCTTGCACTTGCAGAGTCAGGAGGATTTGGGCCAGGAGCTTTTTCCTGACAGATCCTTTATCTGCTGCTGTTTGCCTCTCGGTGGGGTGGAGGGACTGGGGGAGAGAAGATGCTCTGATTCATTCTTTCCCTGCTGGGGTGCAGGTGGACAGACTGATGCTGCTTTTCCAGGTCTCACAGTGGGGTCACTGGGAAGCGTGGGGGCTGGTGTGGCTCTGCTGGTCCCTGTCCCCTCTCCAGCATCCCAGGGACCCTCTGCCCAGCCTAACCCCCCTTTCTTCTCTGCCTGCTCCTTTCAGATAATAGACAGCGAGAACGAAGCGCTGCTGGCAGCCCTCACCGAGACTTTGGATGATATACAGGGAGATGACATGGGCCTGGCTGCCTTCCGAACTATGGAAGAGGGGGACACGCTCAACCCTGCCACCACCTCACCTGCCCCCTCCCCCAAACCCACGGCCCCGGTCCCGGTGGGGCCGCCCCCGGCCCCCGAGTGTGATGAGCTGTCTCTAGTAAGAACCCACTTCCTACTGTTTAAGGTGGATTTGGATGAGCCCCAGATAAGCCGGCTGCATGGGTATGATAGGAAGCCAAGGTCTGAATTTTTTCATTCTAGGCTTAAAACTCTCTTTAACCGTCAATACCAAAGCATATACTTGTATTGTATACGTATACATGTTCTGCATCATTGCTGTCACCTCCATCACCATCCTCACGGGAACCAGCTGTGTGTATACAAATTATCTCTGGGTGGGGTGGGGGCGGGTGGCAGAGGGCTGGGGGCTGCTTTGGCACACCCACACCTGCTTTTAATCCCACGTGCAGGTGTGGGGCTGCCTCTCCCTGGCTCATTC
The DNA here is from genome assembly GCA_013397555.1 of Urocynchramus pylzowi. Lineage (NCBI taxonomy): Eukaryota > Metazoa > Chordata > Aves > Passeriformes > Fringillidae > Urocynchramus > Urocynchramus pylzowi. The sequence continues at coordinate 114,886 of VZRH01007657.1, forward strand.
CAGCCCCGTGCCCGTGGGCAGTGGTGGCTTTTCCCCCTGGCTCTGCCCTGGCCTGAGCTCCCTGCTGTCACAAGAGGGGCTTGCCTGAGTGTCAGCCCCTGCCCCCGGCTTTCAGTGGGAGGGTTTGACCCTCCCGGTGCCTTCCACCAAAGCCCCTCAGGGGCTGTGTGGCCTCCAGTCCCTCCAGATCTGGTGGCTGGAGCGTCCCTCTTGGTCCCCTGCAATACTGGGGCTCCAGCCCCGCTCCCCGTCCTGGCCAGGATGAGCTGGGAGCGTTTCCTGCCGTACCCGGGAGGTTCCCTGGGACAGGACACCCAGCCTGCTCCCTCCTGCAGCTCACGGTCCCCCCCGAGCCCCCAGCCCGGTCCCGGGGTGTCCCCGACAGCCCAGCAAAGGGGAGGAGTGACATCCAGTGGTGACAGCGTGCATTTCCACCGCCCACGCCCCGCGCAGGGGTATATATCACACATGACCTGTATGTGTATATATAGGATGTATACGTTGCAGGGGCGGGGGGGAACGGGAGCTGGGCGCTCCCACCCACAGGAGCCTCTCTCCCAAAGCTGGCATTGCCTGGCAGACCCTGACCCGGGCACCCCTTTTCTATCAGTCCCTGACCCCCAGATCTGTCTCTCCTGCAGTCCCCGGTGCCTACGCAGTCGTCTTGCTGTTGAGCTGTTGTCGCCTCCGGTTGTTAGCGCCACATGGGCACAATCTTAAATGTTGTTGCTGGGTGTGGGGTCTGGGGGTTTTTTTCCCTCCCCCTGACCAAAATTGGGGTTGAGTAGAAGGATAAAGTGCTGACCCTGCTGTCAGAAGTGGTGGCACTGCAGGTGACCTGGGGAAAACCCCCGCGGTGCTGGGGGAGATCCTGACAGATCCCACAGGGATTTGCATCTGCAAAAGGCCTTGAAAGCTCGTTAATGAGTCGAGGCCCTCTCTGGATGATTTGGCTAAATGAGCCTCACACGGGGACTCAGCGAGCTGTCCAAACCCATCTCTCACACCAGTGTAAAGCCTCTGTCACCTCAGGGCAGAACTGATGGAGTGAGAAGTTGGGATGCCGCGGCAGCTCCTGTGTGTCTGACACGAGTGGGGTTGTCCCTGGGAAGTAAATTCCCTCCTGCACACTGCCCCAACCTGCCTGGGGGTCTGTGAATGCTGTGGGGACAGCCCTGACCCCCACAGGGCTGCACACAGCCAGGCACCTGCCCCACAGCCCCAAGGAGGTGGGAACTACTAACCCTAACCCTCCCTGCCTGATATTTTTTTGCCCCATTTTTGGGTCGGGTGCTTGGGGATGGATGTGCTCACACATGAGCCAAGGGGCTGTGCCCCCTGGGTGTTTTCTCCTGCCCTCGCTGCGATGCCGACTCCTTTTCTTGCCCCTTCTCTTTGCAGCTGAAGAAGCTGCTCCTCTCTCCATCACCTCCGAGCTGCGAGGCCCAGCGGGACGGGAGCGCCCGGCGCCCGGGGACCCCAAAGTCCCGGCCCCCACGGCCCTGCACTAAGGTACTTCCTCGAGCCCCTGCAGCACCCACCTCCTGGGAGCTGGCCCAAAGGATGGTGTTGGGGAATGTGAACAGCCTCTGGGCTGGGCAAGGCATTGGGAGCAGTCAGGGACTGTCCCCCCAGTGCTCCCATTCCTGTCTGATGCAGTCTGGGCTCTGCAAAACTTTAGAGTTTGTGCTGTGCTAAGAAGCACCTTGATCTCACTGCAACCCAGGGGGGTTTGGCTTCTCCCAACTTCCCTGAGCACTCATTTGTGAAAGCCCCCATGTGCTCCATGCCTGGTCACACCCTCGTCCCCCTCCCTGCTGACTCTGCCCAAGCCAAGGCCTTTGGCCAGGAGTCGCTGCCTGTCCTGCTGCAGTGCCCACCCCAGCACCTGAGCTGATCTGAAACCCGGCAGAAGGGGCCAGCAGAGACTTTCCTGCTTTGCTAATGGTAATTAGGTGCATTAGGCCTGGCCAAGTAGATTGTGTGGGAAGAGCAGCAGGTCCCTCCTGGGGAGAAGGAGCATCACTGCCTGCAGGAGGGGCAGCACTCGGGGCTGACCCCAGGGAGGTCGGGGTGCTGGTGAGCCACAGCTGGGGGGCGTGAGGGTGTGGGGTGGCTCTGTCAGCCTCCCCCCAGGGCCGTGGCTGTGGGGCTCAGGGCTGACTTTCTCCTCTCTCCTCTCGGAAGGCGGAGGGTCCCCGGGACAGGAGGGCGAGCGTCCCGCAGGCACAGAGCCGCAGCTGCACGGAGCTGCACCGGCACCTCACCTCCAGCACCTCCTGCTCCCAGACCAAAGCCCCCCAGGCACCTGAGGAGTGCCCCGGCAGCGGCCACCACCCGTCCCCGGGCGACTGCGCCCACCACGAGGACGACAGCGACTGCAGCGAGGACTCGCTGAGCTCCGGCGACTCGGCGGCCGCGCCGTCCTCGGCGGAGGATGGCACGGGCAGCCAGTTCCCCTGCGAGGGGGAGCTGCGCTCGGTGGTGGAGCTGATCCGCTACATGCACACCTACTGCCTGCCCCCTCGCAAGCTGCCCGCCCGCGACCCCGCCGACACCAGGCCCCAGCCCTGCAGCAGCCCCTTCAAGAGAGCCAAACCGGACTGTGCCCCCGCGCCGGGCAGCGCCCAGAGCCGGCCGGGCTGCGCCTGGCAGGCAGCCGGCAGCTGCAAGAAGCCCGGAGCGTCCTTCTCCATCCTGAAGGAGCTGCTGGCGCGGGACCTGCTGTGTGATGTGAGCAAGCCGTACCGCCTGGGCAAGCCCGTGTACGCCGCCCTGGCGCGGCCGCCCGGCTCCTGCTCCCCCGTGCCCCCCGATGGGGAGGACGCCAGCGGGACTTGCACGTCCAGAGCGAGAGCGGCGGCAGCAGAGAGGGGCGAGCCCCGGCAGAGCCCCGAGGCGGAGGCGCCGCGGGAGCTGGGGGGCCTTGAGGACGATGGCGGGAGGCAGGAGGGCGGCGCGGGGAAGGGGGCCCGCAAGCAGGACAGCGCTGTTCACGCCGTGCGCCGCTCCAAGAGACTCAACCCCGAGCTCGGGCACTGGCTCTCCTTCCTTGAGGAGCCCCACCCCGAACCCTCCGTGCCCCTGGGCTGCAGGGAGGCCGCGCCGTGCCCGCTGCTGGAGGGCTTCTCTGCCGAAGAGCCGGCGGCCGAAGTGGAGGTGGGGGGCACAGCCCCGTCGGCGGAGCCCCAGCCCCTCTGCCTGGGCTCCCTGGGGGATGGCGAGGTGGCCACCGAGAGCCGGCGCTGTGCCCTCCTGGAGCAAACAGGTGAGGGGCTTGGGGACTGTCACTCTGCCATCCCTGCCGTGGGCGAGTGATGCCGGGCACTCAGCTGCAGGAGAGCTGTGAGCAGCCCCCCGTGCTGCCTGCCTGTGGGCTCCTGTGGGCAGCTGGGGGTCTGTTCTCTTTTGAGGTGCTTTTTCATTCCATGGGCACCTTCTGCCTCAGTTTCCCCACTGTTATAATGAGGTGGAGGAGTTGGTGTGGCCATAACCCAGCAGGGGCTAGGCTGCCCCATCTCTCCAGGTTTTTCCCTGTGGGTTCTCCCTGGGTCTGGGCTCTTGGGTTCAGCTGCAGTGGTGCCCCAAAACCCCAGCAAGCTGCAAGTGCAGGAATGGTTCAGCCCTGGCAGCGTGAGCCGTCCCTCTCAGGTGGGCAAAGCCCTCAGTGGGCACTGCAGGGCTACAGCTCCACTGGTAACCTGCTTCTCTCCTGCCTTTCAGAAACACCCAGGTGTCTCACGCTGTCTTTGGCACAAACGTAAGTGCAGGTGGGGCTGAATGAACCATTCTGGGGCTGGAAACTGCCTGGGTTGTGTGGCTGGGCAGGGCCTCTGCAGCCAGCACAGGGAACTGTGTTTGCAGAGCACAGGGAGCTGCACTGCTGGGCACGGGGCTGTGGGGAGCCACAGGGTGCAAGGAGCTGGGAGAGTCCCATGCCCAGGGCAGGGCAGGGCGTTCTGTGTGTGCCCTGGAGCTGCTCACCCCACTGCCCTTGTGGGGTTACTCTGTCAGGCACTGCACAAAGTGGGAGGGTTCACTTTTGGGAAGTCTTTTCTCAGCTTGCTTTTGTGTTTTGGGGCTGTGTTCACCTAAACACTTTCCTGGTTTTCTGCTCTTCTCCAGTGACCCAACCTTTGGGAAGAGAAACTTTGAGCCAATGCTGACCGTGGAGCTGTGTGGAACAGCAGGTAGGACAGGCTTTGAATTTTTTAGTTTTGCAAAAATGTACTCTAGGAGGGGGCTCATTCACCCTAAATTCAGCCTGGAGGCATCAGTTCCAGCCTACCCAGGCAAGGGGGCACCTTCATCCCCTTCACACTGCAGACACAGGAGACTGCTGTGCACTGCCCGAGCACCATCAGGGGAATGTGTTTGGGGTGGGAGGAGCGTTCAGGGGGGCCCTGCATGAGCCAGGAGGGAAGGGAGAGCCCTCTGGTCCCTACTGGGATCAAGGCATCCTTCTTGTTCTCCCAAGTGCCACTGGATGAGGCTGTGGGGGCAGCCCAGGACCGGGGTGGGGCAGGGCAGGCCGGAGCGGGCAGAGCTGACTCCTACCCTTTGTCTGGGGGTCCAGGTCTCACACCGCCCACCACTCCGCCGTATAAACCCGCCGAGGAGGACCTGTACAAGCCAGACATCCCCCAGGAGGCAGGGAAGGAGGAGGGCATGGCCCCCAGCCCCGGGGGCGCCGGGGACGTGGCAGCCTCGCGGAAAGCCCCCAGGAAGCACCCGGAGAGGACGGAGCTGTTCGCCCACCTGAGCCGGGCGCGCCCGCTCCCCGAGCAGCAGGGCTTGCTCAAGCGGCCCTTCTCCCGCTCCTTCGGCGACCACGACTACTGCCAGGTGCTGAAACCCGAGCCTGCCCTGCAGAGGAAGGTGCTCAAGTCGTGGGAGCCCCCGAGCCAGGTGGAGACGGAGCACAAGAGGAGGGTCCCGGCCGCCCACTACCAGGGGCTGGAGCTCGGCAAGGACGCGGGCGCTGAGATGCTCTGGAAGGACGGCGTCAAGCAGCTGAGGGACCAGGAGATCAGAGCCAGCTTAACAAAGCACTTTGGCTTTCTGGACAGTGCCCTCGACGATGAGGACATGGTCTTCTGCAAGACCCCCGAGTACGACACCGTCTTTGAGGACAGCTGCAGTGAGAGCGGCTCCCCCGTGGAGGAGGAGGAGGAGGAGGAAGAGGAGGAGGAAGAGGAGGAGCACGGTGACACCCAGCTGTGCCTGAGGAGAAGCGCCCTTTCCAGGAGCAGTTTGCATTACTGCTCCCGGAGCAGGTCCAGCTCGGGCTCCTCGTGCTGCAGGTCGCGGTCACCTGCCAGCAGACGCACCTTCAGGTACGGGCACACGGGGACAGTGGCACTGCTTTTGTCCCCTGAATTCTCAGCACGGTGCAGGGCAGCCCCAGTGCCCTCTGCTCTGCTGGCCCAAGTAGTAAAGATGCTAATTAAAGAAAGAAAAACTGTGGAAATAATTGGTGCTGCAAGTAGTAAAGAAGCTAATTAATGAAAGAAAAACTATGGAAATAATTGGTGCTGCAACAGGCACTGCTGCAAGTGTCAGCCATGGCCTGAGGAAGCAGGGGAGGACTGAAGCAGCCAGGGGGTTCCATGGGTGGCAGGGCATGGGCAGGACCCAGGCCTGGGAATGGGCAAGTGCTGGCTGGGGACAGCCTGGCATCTATGAGAAAAAACTTTGCAGTGTCCTTTCCAGTGAGTCCAGACCCCAGTCTCTCCTTGGCTCCCAGTGCCCCCGAGTGCCCACCCACTCCTGTGGGTGTCTCAGCTTCTCACTGATGTTTGAAGCTTTCCCAGCAGCTCCCCCAGCCCTGGGCTGACCTCCTGTCCCTCCCTTGCAGGTGTGAGAACGGCGAGCAGTGCCAGGGCGGGAGCGGGCAGCGGGGCCAGCTGAAGAAGAGACGGGAAAAGGCCATCGTAAGTGAGCGGGGACCCACGGGGGGGACACAGCAAGCCCAGCCCTCGGCTCATCTCCTGCTCCAGAAAGCAGCAGTGGAGCCCATTAGCCCTGGCTTCAGCATCCCTTGGTGCGAGGCCAGTGTTAAACAAGGACAGGGGCTGGTGGGGGGAGGGAAACCCAACGTGCAGCGGAAGCCGCCAGCGATTGGCAACACACGGAGTCCTTGGCACAGGGATGCCCAGAGCATCCCACGCTGGTGCCTCAGTGCACTTGGCACTGGCAGTTTGTGGGGTGAACTGGGGAATCCCTGATGTCACAGATGTGGCCCTGCTGCATCCTCGTGCACCAGGAACCTGTGGGCACATGGTGGGAGTTGGGAGAGGAGTGAGCACGTGGGAGAGTAAATTGGTGCTCCCTGCTGTTGTGCGCACACACACACTCTCACACTCACACTCACACATGATGCTTTGGCACTTTTTCCTGCAATGCAATTGGATTTTGCCCCTGGCAATACTTGGGAATGTATCCCACATTTGCCAGGAGAAGCTGCAAGAATGCAGGAGAATTTTAAAAGAGAAGAAGGCTGCTCCAGCCTGGTTATGGCTGTCCTGGGGGTGACACTGTGACCTGGAACGGAGACAGCCAGATCCTGGAGATGTCAGGCTGTGTCCATGGCAGTGTTTCCCAGTGCTGGCTGCAGGGGCTCCTCCACAGCCCATCAGCAGCACAGAGGTGCAGGGTCCAAGGCTGAAAGCTTTTGGTTGCTTTGGCAGGGGGAAGGCCGGGTGGTGTACATCAGAAACCTCTCCAGCAGCATGAGCTCCAGCGAGCTGAAGAAACGCTTCGAGGTGTTTGGTGAAATCGTGGAGTGTCAGGTCCTGACCAGGACTAACAGGTGGGTGGGCAGAGAGCTGTGGCCCAGGGCTCCAGCAGCTACAGGCAGCTCCTCTCCTCTGACCCCCCAGCACTGCCAGGCAGTGCCACATCAATCCCCTGGGTCAGCCGAGCCCTCGGTCTTGGTGCTTTTGTCAGGGAGACTCAGTGTGTCCAGAGCTCCAGGGGGATCTGTGGGATGGAGGAGTGGAAGATTGATGGGCCAGGAGTGTAGTGCTGCATCACAAGGGCTGTGGGGCTCATCACATCTTGAATTCTTTCTGTGCTTGCTCAGGGGGGAGAAGTACGGCTTCATCACGTACCGGTATTCCGAGCACGCCGCCTTATCGCTGAAGAACGGCCCCTCGCTAAGGAAGAGGAACGAGCCCTCCTTCCAGCTCAGCTCTGGTGGCCTGGGGCGCTTCTTCTGGACCAGATATGCTGACCTGGGTGAGGAAGCAGCAGCTGCTTTGTCTCTTTGATCAGCACAGAGCTGTTACAGCACACTGCACCGCTGAGCCCTGGTCACGCAGGGATCCCAAATGCCTTCAGAGCCTGCAGGAAAAGCCCACTGCCTTTCCTGTGGCTCATGGGACTGCTCGTGGCTCAGACAGGTGGATTGGGGAACTGGGGAGAGGGAAAAAAACTGGTGTGAGGCCTCAGGGTGTGTTGGCTGCAAAATGTAGCATCACAGCCCGGGGTGCCGGGTCTCAGCTGAGTGCAGCCCATCCTGTGTGTGCTGAGTTTCTGCACAGTGCTGGAGGCTTTCCAGCAGAAAACTCCCTTCCCAGGCATTAGAGAAGGCAGTCAGCAACATTTCATTAGCCCAAGAGGTGATGTGGGTGGTTTGCTGCTCTGCAGGACAGATTCACCAGGCTGCACATGCACTCTGGAGCCAAATGAAATGTGCTGTGGTCGCATTAATCCTTTCAGTGCTCCAGCAAAGTCTCAGTGACTGTGTCACCAGGGCTGCAGCCTGAGCTGAGGGCCAGGAGCCAAACCCTGTGCTAGTTCTGCAAGACAAATGTGTCCCAGGCTTTGCCCAGCCCTCCTTGCTTCAGGTGTTTCACCAACACTGCATGTTTATTTCTGTACCCTCTGCAGAGGCTCAAGGGTTCTGGATATTACTTGATGAGTGAAAGACTGAGGTCCAGAAAATAAAGCCCTGAGTCTTGACTTACCTCCAGATGCCCCATCTGATTCAAGTACTCCCTGATTTTTTTATCACCTTGCAGTATCTACTCTGCTTAGAGCAGCCATCCCTTGACTTTGATTGTGGGTACAAATGTCCATTGCTCATCTAAATAAATCCCAGAGCCTCCCATTTTGGGCACAGAGAAATTAGGACCCAGATAGCACCCTATGAGGAAGATGGTGACTGTGCAATGCTGTGGGGAGGGGGGCCAGAGCTGCCCCCCTGCCTAAGAGAATCCCCCTGAGTCCATCTCACCTGATTTCTGCAGAGCCACCAGTCACCCCCTTCCTGCACAGCCCGGCTCATTCCTAACATCCTGCTCATCCAGCATGAGAAGGAGAGCCCCCAGGCAGAGGTGAAATGCAACCACAGCATTCAAAAATATACACCCAAAATGTTAAGCTGCTGTGAAATTAGGCAGCCTTAGTTCTGCTACGTGCTGAATTCCCTGGGCTTTCCAGGAGCACTCTGTGTTCAGCTCCTGGCACAGGGCTGGCAGTGGAGCAGGCTGGCTCTGCCACCAGCACAGCTCCCATGGGATGGCCCTGTGTCAGCCCCTCCAAATTCAGCTGCACCCAGCAGATTTTTTCACCCCTGGCAGTGATGGCAGGGTGTGTGCCCTGCCCAGCTGGGCCTGGCTGCAGCCCCTCTGCCCCAGCTCTTTTCAGTGTCCTCAGCCCTGTCACCATCACTGCTGTGTCCAGCCTGGCTGTGCAGCAGCAGGGCAGTGAGCAGTGCCCTGCTGTGCCTCAGTTTCCCTCCCAGTGAGGCAGACAGGATGCTGATCCCCTTCCCTGACCCAGCTGCCTTCTGTCCCTGCCATCCCCAGACTGCAGCACGGACGAGTCGTCCCCAGCTCCGGTGAAAAGCAAGTACGAGACCATGGATTTCGACAGCTTGCTGCAGGAGGCCCAGCTCAGCCTGCATCGGTAACAGCCTTAACCTTGGAGGAATACCTCAATACCTCAGTCAAGGCACTTCCAATATGTTTACGTTTTCAAAGAAATTATTCAGTCTATGGCAAGCGAGAGAGCGAGAGAGAGCGAGAGCACGCCCGCGAGAGAGAGACTGCTGTCCCCTGATCGATGTTTACATTGAACAAAGCTGCTTCTGTCTGTGAGTCCCCATGGTGTTGATGTCTCACTGCCACACGTTAGTCCCCCCTCTGCTTCTGACTGGTTGTTTTAGGGTGAGCCTAGGAGCCCCCCGCCCCCTCTTCCCCCTCCCGGCCCTCCCCATGCTCCCGCCGTGGAGTTGCAGCTGTGTTCACCATAACATTTTTTCGTCCGTAGTGTGTGATGATGAAATTGTTCATTGTGAATAGAATCAGGATTATAAACTAATTTTTAATAGAAGAAGAGAAGAAAAAAAAAAAGTATATACTTAAAAAAAAATGTATTTATGGCTCAGATGTACTGTAATTCAGATTTATTGTACCGCTTCCTTGATTTTTAACTATGCACTGTAATGAGGCACTTGCCACTCAGCACATGGGGGGTCAGAACAGTCACAGAGCTGACATTCCCCTGCCTCCCCTGCTGGCAAACCGGGGTGCTCGGTGCTTGCCCCGGCGTCACCCACTTTGCTGTCAAAGCCATTCTTTGTGCTGGCGTGGCCCGAGCCCCCAGCATCACCCCCGTGCTGAGCTGGGTCCTGGTGGGTGATGGATGCAGCTTTGCAGGCTGCAGAGGGTGGGAGAGGGATGCACTGCCTGCAGCCAGCGCTGCTCCGACCTCCGCTGCCTTTGGAGCAGGAGAGAGGGGCTGGGGGGCTGCAGCCAGCTGGGCACACGGGTCCTGCTGGCACAGCCTGGGGGATGGATGTCTCTGGTCCGTGTGGAGGAGCTGGCTCCTCTCCAGCTCCTTGGATGGCTGGGAGACTGGCCAGGCCCTGTGGCTTGATCCACACTCGCTTCCACACCCTGCAAAGCAAGCGGGGCGAGAAGACCTGTCCGTGCTTCCCGCCGGGCAGCCAGCCCCAAATCCAGCCCAAAGTCCAGCCCCAAATCCAGCCCAAGGTCCAGCCCCAAATCCAGCGAGGCAGGGCGGGCACAGCACCCTCACTGAACACCCCCCCAGCACCCTGCCCCGTAGCTGATAAGCCATACACATCCTAGCACCCCCCGCACCCCGGATCCTCCCGCGCCTGCCAGCGCCCCGGGGCTCAGCTCTGCCTCTGGCCAGGGGCCCTCGGCGCTGGATTTAAGTGTACAGTGGACTTGTGGACTTGCCCTCCATGTGTGGGGGTGGTGGGATGGGGACACAGCCCCCCACCAGCCGGAGCACAGCCCACCACCAGCCGGCCAGAGGCACTGTTTTCCCAAGGCAGCGGGAACCTTGCTGCTCCTCAAGCCATTGTCACCTTCTCCTTTTATTTTTGAGCCCCAGAGACCACTAGGGATTCAGCCATCCTCTGTAGATAGAATATTATAGCCTTAACTCTGCCAATAGATAGATTAGAGTCTCCTGGGGTCTCCCCTCCCCATGACCTGAGGGTTTTGTCCCCGCTTTCCTGGGTACGTTCCGTCCTGCAGGGAGAGTGACCAAAGCCTCGGAAATGGCACAAGATGTGACGCCAGGAGCCGGAGCCCTGCCAGGGTGGCCCCTGGAGCGCAGCTGGGCTCTGGCAGGAGCAGGAATGCCGGCAGCGCCGACACCAGCACAGTTCCCTGGCTGTTCCCTCGGGAGAGCCGTGGTTCTGACAACACCCAGCCCGGCAGCGCCAGGGCCCGGAGGCCACGGCGGGGTCCCCACCCGCCGCCGGTGACGATCACTGCCAGGGAACAGTCCTTGTGCCATTCCAGCCTCAGCAGTCAAACCTGGCATCTCTCCCGCCCCAAAACCCCCCGGGTCTCATCCCACCTTAGCGACCACGAGCAGCTCTGGCCGAGACTGAGCATCTGCTATTGGCAATTGCCTCATTGTAGCTTTGCCTTTTTCTGTCCTAGTATTTCCTCACGATGATGATGTTTACATGTGATTGCTATAGAGCTTATGTAGAATGTATATAGCGACACATTTAGGGTGGGTAGTACTGTCCTGTGCTGTGCTGATGTTTTTCAGAAAATGATCAATCCAAAAAAAAGAAAACCAACAAAAAAAAAAAGAAAAAAAGAAAGAAAAAAAAAAAAAAGAAAAGCAAATAAGTGGAATTCTTCCATCTCCCACTCAGCTGGGGGCACCCATGGCTGGGCCCCGCTGGGGATGCATCAAGGGTGGTGGAGGGGAAGGGTTCGTGCAGAGCTGAGGGGGCTCCAGCCCACTCCAGGGGATCACTCAGTCACTTCCCAAGCACTGGTTTTGGTGTAGCCAGATCCAGAATTCCCCAGTGTTTTCCTGTGGCTGGGTGCCCTGGGTCGGCCCCAGCCCAGCTGCTGGATCCCGAGGCCGGTGCTGGGGAAGGGGAGGGCTGGTCCTGCACAGAGCTCATCAGTACTGCAGCCCTAGGGGAGGAAGAGATGCAATAAGTGGTCTTCGTGGTGCCTGAAGCCTATAAGTGGGGTTGGGTTTTCTTTTTTTTTTTTTTTTTTTTTTTGGGTTTTTTTTTTTTTTTTTTTTTTTTTTGGGTTTTTACTTTTTTTTTCTGTTCACTTGGGATGGTTTTCCCTCCTCCCCAAAAAATCTTTCATTTCCAGACTTATGCACTATGCTTAGAGCCCCTTGGGCTGTGTGCTGCCTGCCCTGGGGCTTCCCCCACCTTTTAGGACTGGGTGAAAAATAAATTTCCACTTGGTTGTTTTTTTTTTTTAATTTGGGTTTTCTTTTTTTTTACTCTAAAGGTGTCTTTAGCTCACAGTGCTCGAGCCTGCAGGAAGGTGGGTCGGGCACAGGGGCAGGTGAGAGCTCCCTCCTGAGCTGCCTACAGTTTGGATGCTGACAGGGAAGTGGGGCAGGAGCAAAGCAATGCCCAGGCACTGCTGCCAGGGAAGCCAGAGGTGCCCAGAGCTTTGCAGGAGCAGCCAGGGACTGGGGATCCCCCCTTTCCCAAGGATTGCCTTTCCATCCCACCCAGCCTGGGGCACCCCTCTCACCCCAGCCCCCTGCGAGGGCCGGGGCCGTGGGATGGGCAGGAGAAACTGGGAGCAAAAGGGTTTATTCTGGTCGGCAATAAGTCAGGAGGAGATTTATTTTTTTAAAACTGTGTAAGTATAGACCGTCCCCCAGCCGTTTCCTGCAGGTGCTGTGGGCAAATGCTGAATGTGTGAAGAGTTTCTGATAAAATGCCCCTTTGCTTGTTTTGCACAGGTTTGCCCCAGAAAAACTCGTTGTTCGGGGGGGGCAGCAGGTTTCTGGCTGGAATCCAGCGTGTCCCTGAGGCTCCGCAGGGAGGAGCAAACGTTTCTGAGTGTGTGGGCTGAATGCAGAGGACAATCCCAGGTTTTAGCTTGGATGCTGCCCCAAAGGAAAGTTTTCTCTCATTTCCTCAGCACAGCTGCCTGGGCTGCACATCTTTCAGGAAGCAGCAGCTCAGTCACCGTGTTGCAGGCCTGAGTCTGATCTCAGCTCTGCGCCGTGCAAATGAGTTTTGCAATTGCAGATCAACACGGTTTTCTCCTTTTTTTGGGTATTTTTTTTTCTTTCTGGAGGTCTGCTGAGTCCTGAGATACATCAGTGTTTGAGCTGAACCCGACGCCCGTTCTGTTCTAAGTCCATCCCTGACAATCTCAAGCAATACAGAGCCAAATGCAGCCTTGGGGTTTCATTTTGGGGTTTCATTTTGGGGTTTCATTCCTCTTCCCTCGCCCTCCCCGGGGCCAGGGGCAGCAGCAGGAGCTGGGGAGGGAGTGTGTGAGTGCATGTGAGAAAGAGAGAGAACGGTTCAATTGATGCATTTCTTCAGAAAGGTGTAAGAATTTCACCTAAAAAGGGGCACATCTGCTTTGTTATTTATATTAAAAAAAGCTAAATTCTGTGGTTTTCTTTTTTTTTTT
>VZRH01007657.1:127887-163635 GCA_013397555.1 Urocynchramus pylzowi
TTTATTTAAAAAAAATTAATTTTTTGGTTTTTTTTTTTTTTTTTTTTTTTTTTTTTAATGTAAAAGGACACTGCTCATAATTATTAGGGGCCAATTCTGCCTCTGTTGCTCATGCTGAGTAAGTACTACTTAACTGCAATTTTCTACTTGCAGAGTAAGTAAAAGAAGCAGAATTGATCCCTGTATGATTAAGAATCAAGTTTTTAGTATTTTTTTTTTTAATTGGTAGTGGTTTTTTTATATTTCACTTAATTTTTCCCCCGGTTCCGTTCAGTTGTGTCCTTATTTATGTAATATACTTTAACCTTAAGAGATGGCATGGATTCTTATGCCTTTCCTTTATTATTATTGTTATTATTTTTAAAAAAGAAAAGAGATTTATTTCTAGTGTGATTTAACTGTCTACCTTCTAAAATGAGAGAACGTTTTCTTGTATTTTTACATTGTCAGATTCTATAGTTTCATAGATAATTTAACCAAATCGCTCAATGTATTCTCTATATCTATCCAGTGGGTATAAAAGTTCTATTTTAAATTGTGTAAATACTTCAGAACTGGCTTCTTTTTCCAGACTCCCCTGCCGTGGAGTTTCTTGTTTACATCAAAAAGACTGTAGAATCTCTACGCTCATGTACTGTAAATAGTGAAGTGATCTGCCTATAAATAAACGATAACATATATACTATAAAGTGGAAAGAACAAAAAAAAGAAACCAGTTTGTGCTGCTATACTTTAGTTTCTAGTGCAAGTCTGCTCGGGGTGAGGTGTTTTGCTCTGCCGGGCTGGCACTGGGGCTGTGCCAGGGCCAAGGGGGTGGCAGAGCCTCCCAGCTGCCAGGGATGCAGCTCCTGCATGGGAATATTGCTGTGTGTTGCTATTTTAAGCGTGGCTTCTCCCAGTTTACGTCATGCAGGAAAAACCTGGGCTCTGCACTCTGGACTTCGAGTGGTGCCACTGCCACAGGAGCCCTCCTGAAGAAATTCCCCCAGAGGGAGTGGGTGAAAAATGAAGCTGGGCCTGCTCCTCAAAATTTGTGGAGTGGAGTAAGAGATCAGGAAAAAATGTGAAAAAGACTCCAGGTGGTGATGCAGCAGCCGTGCAGTGCAGGATGGCAGCTGGAGAGGCCCTGGAGCCAGGAGAGCAGGCCCTGGGAGCCAAAGTGCTCCACCAGGGGCACGCCATGTCCTGGTGTCCTGTGCCCTGGTGTCCTGTGTCCTGGTCCTTGTGGCAGTCCAGGCTGTGGAAGGGATGTCTGGAAGGCCGGGGCAGGCCCAGCACGGGCACAGCTCCCCTGGGCACACGGGAGCCCCGTGCCAGCCGTGCCCTGTGAGGGCTCACCAGGCCGGAGAGGTGGCACTGCTTTTCCCACGCCATGGGTCAGTGAAGCTGCCGGGCTGGAGGATCCCAGCAGCCCGAAAGGAGCAGCTCTGAGAGGTGCTGAGCTGTGCCAGCTGCTGGGTTTTGCTGACTGGCACCGATTCAGGCAGCAGCAGCTCTACACCTGCCTGTCTCCAGCACATCTGAGGGAGCTCGGTGTGGGTCCCCCAGCCTGGCACAGAGCTGGAACCTGCCTCCCACCCCAAACCCAGCCCCTCATCCCTTCCTCTCCTACAGCCAGAGCTGATGGGAAGCCCATTCCCTGATGCTTTCCAAAACCAGCAGGCTTCAAGGCCACCAAAGAGGAATGTTTGAGATACATCAGGCATGGTGATGCCTGACAGTGCCCAGACAGATGAAAACATGAATTTGGAGGGGGGAAATGTGGGAATGCAGCTGGGACAGCCAGTGATGGGTTGCCCAGGGTGGGCACATGTGGAGCAGAGACACAGGGGTGGGTTCCCAGGAGGGAGAGGGGCACAGAAGGGAGGGACAGGCGCAGAGCTGATGTTTGTCCTCCCAGCCTGACCTGTGCCTCCAACACTGCATTCCCAGGCAGCCTCCTGGAAAATAAAGCACTGATCTGTTTATTGAATACGATTGTTTCTTGAGGATAATTTCTGCAAACAGACCTAGAGTCTGTCTGAAGGAGCTCTTGGTGAATGTTGACATCAGTTCCCTTGGTCCCAGCAATCACTTCCAACCATTTGGGAAAAATCCCAGCTGGCCTGTTTTTATTTTGGCAGAACTTTGTGATAAAACAACTCCTTTTCACACAGACAGGCGCTGTTTTGGAGTAGCTCATGTGGCTGCTGGAGGGGAGGGGGGCAGTGTTATTTATCTCCCTGCACAGTGTGCCTCGTGGGAAGGGAAAATCAGGCACTCAGGAGCTTTTGTGAACAGGGACAGCTTTGGTCGCTGCCCTGGGCTGGCTGGCACCTGGCAGTGGGGGCAGCACACCCCAGGCTGTGCTCCTGACCTGTGTGGAACGCCTGCTGCGTGGACTTCATTTCACTGCCTGCTGAGCTGTCCTGGGCTGCTTTTTGGAGTCTCAGCTCCCACCTGTGCCCTGAGCAGCGGCACCTGACAGCAAATCCCACTCTGGGCTCTGCTGGCACAGGAGCTGCCTGCCAGGACCTCAGCTTTGTGCCACACAAGGTGTGCCCAGGGGCTCTGGAGGCTGCACTTCAGGTAACCCACGCATTTGCCACTCAGCATTTATCAGTCCCAGGCTGTTGTCCAGCTCCACCCAGGTGTCTTTGCAGAGGGGCACAGCTTTGGTTCCTTTGCCCTCTGGCTGCTGGTTCAGCTGTCCCAGCCTCCCTGCCCACAAGGATTCTTCCCAGCTTTCCTTCCTGCCTCATTTCCTGACCCATCCCAGCAGGGCTGGACCTGCTGCCATGTTGCCCTTGAAGTGTCCAAGCTCTCAGCCTCGAGCTGCTGCAAGGAGTTTGTCCTGTTGTCACTGAAAATGGGGAATTAAACACTCTAAGACTGTAATTTCAATATTAGAAAGTGGCATTACTTTATTTCAGCCCCAGGCATGTGGGGCATAACTCCCTATTACACACACCACACCTTGCTGACGGCCAGCTTAAATCTATGTAGCTTTTACATATCCAATACGTTTCCCCAAACTCATATGTTAAACACTCCCTGAATTTTCTGCATGTTTAAATCACTTCTCAGAGTTTCTTTTCATTGGAGAAGGGTTCTTTTGAGGGTCTCGGGTGGTAATTTGGGAAACATCTCATTCCTGCAATTATTCTTTTTTGGTCACAGGCCTCCAAAAACATTTCTTCTCTTTGAATGCATCCCATTGCTGTTATAAATACATATTATCTTGTTGGCTTTTTGCAAGTATTAAGATGAATGCTATATATATAATGTTAAAATAACTTTGCTTTTATTTCTGCTATTAACAGAAACCTTAGACATAATAGTAGTGGTAGCTGATATAGTTATGAGTGAACTGTCTGTTTGGTCGGGATAACACCCAGTGGACATGAAATGAGGACCCTGCTATTGATATGCCAACTATCAGCATCTGTCATCTGAAGTATGGAGCAAGCCCAGACTGGAAGTGATAAAGAGAAGGAGCCAAAACCACGGCCAAGGAACATGCGTGCTCTAAAAAGGCAAACCCAAGGAGGGGCCATCTGAAATAGTTCCTGGAATATGTAAACTAGTTTATGGGAAAATCTGAATATGCATAAGGGTCTGTGAGTATGCAACAAGCTGATGTAATTGAAAAGGTATTTAAGGGGTGTCCCCGAAGGTAACTCCTGGCTGAGTTCCAAGATGCACCCGGCCGAATCTCTGCTTTACTGTCTTAGTCTCCCATTGTCCTTTATTAAACTCTTTAAGTTTTCACAGGAGAGTGAACATGTTTTTCACACTGTGCTCTGACCAAGACATTAGTTCTTACCAGCAGCGCTCGGGCTCACAGTCTTTAGGGCTGAGATAACCGCTCGCACACAGGACAAAGCGCCGGCCGGCGAACCGAAAGGAATTCCCAGCATTGAAGGCAAACCGAAAGGAATTCCCAGCACTGAAGGCAAACCGAAAGGAATTCCCAGCACCGAACTCAACACGACTTGTTCCAACTTTTCTCCCACCGCCGGAACAGCCCCAGCCCCTGCCCACGTGGGGCCGAGAGGCAGGAAGGAAGCTGGAGAGAGGGAAGGCAGGGAAGGGAGGGATGACCCTCCCTTGCCGAGGGGAGGAGGCAGCAGCCTTTAGCCCGCGGGTTCACGCTCCCTCCTCGTCACTGCCCGCGCTGTTCCGTTTCGTTTCCCAGCAGAGCCCTCCCTCCCAGCCCTGCCCCGAGCTGGAGCCATGGCCCAGGCAAAGGCGATGGCCGGGCTGAAGGAAGAGCTGACCTGTCCCATCTGCCTGGACATCTACAGGGACCCCACGACCGTGGGCTGCAACCACAGCTTCTGCAGGGACTGCATCAAGCAGGCGCTCCGGAGCCAGCAGACCCCGGCCCGCTGCCCGCTCTGCCACTCGCCCGCCGGCGAGCTGCGGCCCAACTTCCACCTCCGCAACATCGTGCAGAAGTTCGTGGATGCTCCCGCGGAAGAAGAGGAGGGAAAGCAGGAAGGGCAAGGCAAGGAGAAGGGGGAAAGCTCGGGCCAGGCAGAGGAGGTGGTGCCGTGTGATTTCTGCCTCCAGGAGCCGCAGCCCGCGGTGAAGACGTGCCTGAGCTGCGAAGCCTCGCTGTGCCAAGCGCACCTGAGCAGGCACAACAGCAAGGGCGGCCAGAAGAGCCACGTGCTGGTGGAGCCCTGCGATGGGCAGCTCCTGGCCGAGAGGAGATGCCCCCAGCACGGCAAACTGCTGGAGTGCTTCTGCGAGAACGACTCGGAGTGCATCTGCGTCCTGTGCTCCGTCATCTCGCACAAGAGCCACAAGATCATCAGCTTGGAGGAGGCTTTCAGCAAAGCCCAGGTGAGAGGCTGCTGGGACAGTGGGACTGGCCTGGATGGCACCAGGAGAACCCCAGAGAGCTGCCCAGGCACCGGGGCAGCTCCTGAGGTGGAGAACTGCAGAACTAAAACGGGGCTAAATTGCAATTCTGGCCTTTTATTCTTAGTTTTGTCCCAGATTTGCGCTGGATTTGGCCCTTGAGATATAAAACAAGATGTTATAAATGCTTTTTTCCCATTCTGAGGGAAGAGTTTGGCCAAACTGTGGGACTGGGTGCTCGTGCAAGGTTTTAGTCCTTGGTGCTCCTCCAAGGCAAAGATGAGCCTGAGCTGCACTTATGCAAAGATAATTAATGACAGAGTAACAGAAAGAAAGGTGCCAACAGGAAGTAGCTTTATATGTGGCCAGTTTTCAGCTTCAAATTGTCCTTTTTGTCCTTGTAATTGTGGCATTTGTTCAGGGATAAAACCTTCCAGTAAACCTTTATCTACTGATTTGTCCTGAGAGCATGCAGTGAGCACACCTTTTGCAAGTCTAGCTTAACCCCTGCCGATGAAACTGCTGATCTCGTGCATTATGCCTGTGCTATCCTGATACCTCCTTCCGGTGATATTTGTAGGCATCTTTTCCTGGAGTTCTGAAAACACTGAAAAACCATGAAGCTGCAGTGGATAAAGCCATGATAAAACTGCTGAAACAAAAGGAGGGACTAAAGGTTTGTTTCAAGGTCCCATATCACCTTGGGGTGATTGCTTGCTGGTAAATGATGAGAGAAAGTTTTCTTTTCTTTTTCCTCAGATCATGGATTCTGAAGCTTCTTTAGTTCTTGGGTGGTTTCTCGTGTATTTTTGATGTTTCTTCTCTGAGGAAGGATGATGCATAACTTTCTTATCAGTCTGGGAGGTCCATTCTTAGTTAAGCTTGAAAGTCTTTGCCTCCAGATGAGTGACTGGTGTGTGGCTTTTGGTTTTTTTTCAACCTTCAACGTTTAGTTACTTCTCTCATCCCAGAAAAAAGACAGATATTTTTTTTTTTTTCTGAGTGAGAGCTAATGTGGAAAATGTCCCTTTGCAATTTTGGAATTGTTTTCTTAATAGACTGATGAGAGCCAGCGGAGGGAACGGCTGGAGAACCTGTTCCGGGGGATGTATAAGGAGCTAGAGAATAAAAAAGGAGAGGTCCTGAAAACTCTCAGTGACTATGAGGAGGAACAACTTGTTCGGATTCAGACAGAGGTGAATAATCACAAGAGGATGAAGGATTCAGCCAGCCAGGATGTTCAGGAGCTGGAGGCTCTGAGAAATCAGAAGGACACACTTCTTTTCACCAAGGTACCTATCCCCCTTCCCAGAGACACACAGCTCCAGGGCTGGCCTGTGCCTGCACTGTGCTAATTCTGCTTCCAAAATGTCTTTACAGGCTTTCTCAGCGATTAAAGGCAGGTGAGCTCTCCCTGAGGTTCAGTGTCTTTATTGCCGATGTGGACGCGGGGACGAGCGCGCTCTCAGTGAATTCAGACAGCACGAAGGCACCAGGAGTGTGGCTGTCCTGAGGGCAGGAAGCTCTGCCTGGGATCAGGACAGGCTGGATCCATGGGCCAAGGGCAGCAGTGTGAGGTTCAGTGCAGCAAAGTGCCAGGTCCTGCACTGTGGTCACAACAATCTCATGCAGTTCCAGGCTGGGGGAACAGTGAGTGTTCCTCTGGCAGGAAAGAAACTGGGAATGCTGTTCAGTGTTGGCTGAACATGAGCTCAGGTGTGCCCAGGTGGGCAAGAGGCCAATGAAACCTGGTCTGTCTCAGCGATAGTGGCCAGCAGGAGCAGGGCAGGGACTGTCCCCTGTGCTGGCACTGCTGAGGTGACACCGTGAGTGCTGTGGCCAGCTCTGGGACCCTCAGAGGAAGAGAGACATGGAGGGGCTGGAGCGTGCCCAGGGAAGGGAGAGGAGCTGAGGAAGGGGCTGGAGCCCCAGGAGCAGCTGAGGGAGCTGGGAAGGGGCTCAGCCTGGAGAAAAGGAGGCTCAGGGGGGACCTTGTGGCTCTGCACAGCTCCTGCCAGGAGGGGACAGCTGGGGGAGTTACCATGACAAGAGGGAACGGCCTCAGACTGGGCCAGGGCAGGCTCAGGTTGGACATCAGCAGGAATTTCTCCATGGAAAGGGTGCTCAGGCACTGGAACTGCCCAGGGAGGTTTGGATCCCCATCCCTGGAGTGTCCCAGGAAGGGCTGGAGGTGGCACTCGGTGCTCTGGGCTGGGGACAAGGTGGGGATGGGGCACAGCTGGGACTTGATGGCCTTGGAGGTCTTTTCCCATCTCTGTGGTTCTGTGATTCCTTCTGCGTGTTTTAGGAAATGCCAGCCACTTCCTAGAAGGGAAGGTGTGCCAAAGCCACCCATTACTTTGGATAAATCAACAACAGATGCTATTCTGAAGCTTTTTCAGCAATTTGTCTCAAACATGGAGGTCTCCTTTAAGCAGCCATCACCTTGGGGATACCAAGCAGCACCTCATGGTAAGTGCTCATTTCACCATGTCAAAAGCAAGATGGGGAAGTCAATAAAACGTGTAAGAAAGGACTATAATGAGGCACCAAGAACACTGAGTACCTCTAGAAGTGCTAATTCCTTACATTTATGCTTGTTTGCACATGTGTGTGTGCAGCAAAGGGGGCTGCTCCTTCCTGGGCATTCAGGGCTTTGGGGCATGCCTTGAATACACCTTGCTGAACCAGGCTATGGATGAAGAGGCTGGGAAGTCCCAGGAGTTTTCTGGGAGGATTAAGACAAGATAATAGCAATACCTCTGTGGCATCCCTTTGATTCAGGGAGAAAGTTGAGAGCTCATCCCAGCAGCAGCGGGGTGGAGTTTGCTGAGGACATAAATAACCTACTCTTCCTGTGTAAATACTTCTACTCCTTTGCAATGCTTTGTAAGCTTAGCCTACAGTCCCAGGGCTGTGCACAGTGGACACTTGTCTGACTGAATTGGTGAAATTAGGGTTTCCTGGGCACTGCTCTCTGGATGGTGCTTCAGCCCTTGCTGGCAGCGAGCCTTGGGTCAGGACAGAGGCAGACTCCAAATCTCCACAATTATCTGTTAATCATAATGCATTTTTTTCTCTTTAGGTACCCTCACATTTAGTGGTGGCACAACATACCATGGATCCACGTATGGATCTCCCTCTCATTTTCCTTACAACTAGCCTAACAAAATACAAATTGAGTGGCCAACGAAATACAAATCATAATGATAACAATCATAGAAAGGAGGGAAGAGAGAGAGAAAACCCAGCCAAAGCTAATGATGCACAGCACAATAGCTCCCCCATCACCTGCTCTCTGATGTCCAGCCTCAGTTGGCTCCTTGTGGCCATCTCCCCACAATTCATACACTGGGCATGCTGTTCTGTGGTGTGGAATATCCCTTTGGCCACTTTGGGTCACCAGCCCCAGCTGTGCTCCTTCCCAGCTTTTTGTGCACTCCTGGCTGGCAGAGCACGAGGCACAGAAAGCTCCTTGGCTCAGGTGTAGCACTGCTCAGCCACGGCCAAACCATCGGTGTGTTACCAGCACTATTCCCAAAACTGTACCAGCTGCTGAGAAGAGGATGAATTCTCAGGAATGGCATTCTCATGACTGGAATGAATCCCAGCCCAAACCAGGACAGGACTCCAATAAGCATAGTGCCGTCCCAGAGCTGCTGGGAGGAGGACACCAGCAATGAGAGCTGCTGGAAGCTTGGAATTGTTTGTGCCTGGTTTGAATGCTGCCTGCAAATGCCTCAAAATTACCTCTGTGAGTTCCTTAGGTCGAAGACAACGACAGCAGAAGAAATGCTCTGTCTTTTCGTGATGTGTCTGTCAAGGCTGGACATCCTGGTAAGAGCTTCAGGCTTATAGAGACTGGAACCATCCCTTTGAAGTATGCCATCCATGCTGCCTTCAGCGTGTTGAAGCTCCTGTAGGAACGTGGGGACAAGGTGTTGTTTTGTATTTCCAGGCCTAGAAACTGTGAGCCTTGCACGGAGGCTATGGTAAGCTGGCACATCAGAAATTGGATTGTGGGCTGCTGTGATGGGGTGCATCACAGCACCCTGCCTCTTCCTGCAAGAGCTCCTGTCTTATTTGTTCTGTTAATCGTGATGGAAATACCATTAAGTTGCTAATTTTTGCTCAGCTGTTTTAAATATTTTGTTGGGTTCATGTTAATAAAGTCATGTTATTATCTTGTTAAATGCGATGGCAATTTATTTTAGCTAAAAGTTGACAGCACAACATTAACTGCTACAGAACTAGGCAGCAGCAATGCTGATCTTTGATCTAAGGCTTGATCTTTGGTCTTTGATCTCTGCCACCTCTTTCCATCCTGCACATCAGTGCAGAAGCAAAGCTGCCCTGGGTGGTGAGGAGAGACTGGGCAGCATTCCCTGCTGGAGGCTGAGGGGAAACTTCCCGAAAGGGAAGGCTGGAGCTGGCAGAGGGAACATTTCTCTGCCTGGCCTGGGGAGGAGGAAGGGCTTGGAGGGGTAGGGCTGGCAAGACCCTGGGCTGGGTGCCTGCCTCTGGTTTTAGTTTTGGTTCTCTGCTCTCGCTGCAGCCATGGCAGAAGCTCGGGAGGGATGTGGAGGGGCTGGCAGCCTGGAGGCCGAGCTCCCCTGCCCCATCTGCCTGGAGCTGTACCACGAGCTGACAACCCTGAGCTGTGGCCACAATGTCTGCTGGCTGTGCATGAGGAGATGCTGTATTGCCAGGGCCTGCCCCACATGCATGGCCAAGCTGGGTAACACCTTGGAGCTACACAACAACCTCAAGCTGGGCAACGTCGTGGAGGCAAGTTCTCTGTGCTTCCACTGGACTTGTGGCTATAACTCTGTTCTGTCACTTGTGGTAATCAACATGTGATTAATTCATTAACTTGTGATAATCAACACATACCTGATTTCAGGGATTAAAATAAACACAGCAGTCCATCTCAGATGTAGGGTAACACCTCTCTTCCTGCTTTAAAAGGACTCTCCAAGCTGTGCTGTGTGCTCACCTGGCTCTGCTGCACCCATCAGTTGTCAGCATAACAGAAAGTGTGTGGCCAAATTTTGGGAGCTCAGCGGTTGCTCAAGGTGACTTTGCAAATATTCCTTCTTGCTTGAAGGCAGCAAGGCACAAAGGACAGCTGCTCTGAGCCACTCAGATGAGGCAAAAGAATCGAGCCTGTCCTTCAGCACTTTCCTGACCTGGGCTTCTCTCTGGCTGCCAGCTGAAGGAGCTGGGAGCAGCCAGTGCAGGTCAGTGCTGCTGCTGCAGACAGAGTTCCTGCAGTGCTGAAAACCCCTGCAGACAGCAACCCTCACTCAGACCTGGGATTTGGAATCCTCCTGCAGGCTCACAAAGCTTCTGGATGAAAATGGAAATCTAGGAAGGTGGAATTTCTGAGTTAGATGCTAAGTTGATGGTGCAGTTTAATTCCCCCATACATTTGGAATTTGTGACTTGTTTTAATGTTCCGTGCTTTAGCCTTGAGGAAGCAAAGAGCTGAAAGACTGGATGAAAGCAGGGTAAGAAAACACACAGAATCCAGCAATTATTTGACTAAGCCTTCTAACACACATCAACACACTGAAAATTTTATCACCTGATTACTTCTTGACTCTAGGTGACAACATTGGACCGTGACACACACAGAAAGTGCAGCAGTTCTGCACAGATGTTTGTGCAGAACACCTTCTTGATTACAGTATAATTGTGACATGCATAGTCCTGAGATAAGGACAAAATTTGATATCTTTATGGCTTAAGTATTTTGATTACCTAAGAAGTCTGATGCATTGCATCTTTCCTTTTGTATTACGCTCTCTCACCTTCAGCCACTCAATTTTTACTTGGCATTTGTCTCATCCTTGATGGAAGCCTTTAAAAGCAGCTCATTTTAGCTCTTCTTTTTTGGTTTTGCCAAGCACTGAATGAGGTGACTGAATTAAATTAAATGCATTTCAAGCATTAGGATGGGCCTCTTCCTGTTACTTAGTCTGATGGGTTTTCCAAGTAAGTCAGACCTGCCACACATAGACCTCTCCGTGTGTGTGTGACATTAATTATTAGAGCCTTCCAAGCCCAGCATGTCAGGGTGGAGAGGAAGGTTTGTCCCAGCTCTGACAGAACTCACAGATGGGAACCAGGCAGTTCTATCTTCTCCATCTCCAAACTTAATGCAAGAATGTGCAAATTCAGGCCTGAATCTCAGTGCACTTCGAGCTGCAGAGGGAGGGAAGGGCAAGGAGAGTAAATAACTCATTTGTAACCACTCTCAGCATAACCCAGCCATCCTCCCAGGGAGCTGTACCAGCAGGACCAGGGCACTGGGCAGGGAGGTGCCAGGAGGACAGGACTGAAGGCAGGAGGCTCCTCACACACAAGGCTGGGAGCCAGGTGGCACAAAGCAGCTGAGAGCCGGGGGGAAATCACAGGCTGCCTTTATCTGTTGAGTGATAATGCTGAGCTGGGAGCCTGGGAAAAGCTAGGAAGAGCCAGGGAGAGCCACTGCCTGTGGGGTTTATGGACAGAGGGCTGATAACACCATCACAGGCAGAGCAATGTGCCAGGTGGCACCAGGGCATGGTGGGGCTGGACAAAAAGCAAGGAGGGAGGGCTCCCAGCGCTGCCCAGGAGTATCTGCTCAGTGGAACAGGAGCAATTTCCAGGATTACTTTGCAGTCTGACCAACTGCTCTGTGGAGATTTGATATTCCAGAGATGATGTGGTGATCTGGAGAAGCAGCAGGTTTGCCAGGCTGGCTGAGTGGGATGAGCAGATGGCACACGCTGGCATTTGTGTGTCAGCAATCCCAACTCCTTGGCAGGAGATTCTGGAGCGTGAGGAGCCCAGAGGCACATTTCTCCAAGGCCAAAGATTCCCTCAGCACAGAAATATATTAACCATAAAGCTTAATATACCTCAAGAAGAAGAAAGCAGTTGGAAGTGAAATTATTTAATTACCTTAAATAATTACTTGGCTTTTTTCCACCCATTTTTAAGAAAATCAGTCTAAGAGTAAGAAGAAAAAAAAAGCCTAATTTTTTTTGGTCCAGAAAAAAAATAATGCTTGGGATTTTTTTTTTAAATTTTAATATCATGTTCCAAGAAGATGTTATTTCCCTGTTTCTTCCATGAAGACATGATGTATTGGATGATCCAAGTTTTTCTAGAAGCCTGTGCTTCTAGAACAAGAATGAAAATGCTGGAACACCCATTGCTTGGGTTTGTGATTTCTTATTAGGATTCTGCAGAGTTTCTGCACAATAGGCTTTGAATGCTTTTGTCATAGATGTCACTCCTCCCAAGGATTTGCTCTGGTTGTCTTGGAGTCACCATATACTTCAAACTCAATTAAAACTCCTGTGTAAGTCCCTAAAGGGGTTGGGAAGTCAGTCACTGATGTTTTTGACAATGGACAGTCAGGGGAGAGGGAGGGTACTCTTCTATTTCCATTGCAATTGCCTGTTCTGGTTACCATGACATCTAATAAACCCTCATGGAGAAGGGAAGTGTTTTCTATGGAAATATTCAGTATTTCTACAGGAAGATTTACAGCATTTGCTTAACACTGAAAGACAAGACCATGAATTCTGCAGGCTTGAAGTTGCCTTCATTTGCTCCAGCTGTGTATTGATGGGGTTTTTTGACAGTTTGCATTCAAGGTTCCACCTGGAATGCAAACATTGGGCAATGTTTGGCTTCAGGTGAAGCGTCTGCTTTTCTGCGTGAGCGGGAAAGGGAAGGCAGACAGGGCTGGGCATGGCCCCTCCGACCTTGAACCTCAGCCCAGACACAAGAGCAGAGCACTTAACAGAAACCTGGGGTTTTCAATACCCACATTGCCAAGGATCCTTCATCCTTCCCAGCTGTTTAATGAACCCCATTCATTTCAAGGAATCCGCGTTTCATCCAATCCCAGTGGTACCCAGAGCAAAAAGGGGCCAGAGAGCATCACAGTTCCCCACCTGCACAAAGTTTAATCTCACTCCACCTCACGTTACCACTTCACACTATCAACCCTATACTTCCAATTTAAGAGGGCTGAGTGACAGCACAGGACCAGGAGCAGTCCCTCCCGTGGCCCCAAACAGGCGGAATGCCCTGGGCCGGGCCGGGGCCGGGGCTGGANACCGTCTGTCCGTCCCTGTCTGTCTGTCCGGAGCTCTGTCCGTCCGTCGGTCGGTCCCAGCCGCCGCAGGTGCCGGGGAGCCGCGGGCGGTGAGTCCTGAGGGCAGGGCCCGGGGGCGGCGGGGTCCGGCCCGGAGCCTGCCGCGCTGCTGCTCGCAGCCGGGAGCGAGCGGCAGGAGAGGAAAACGCACATGGAAGGCATAAGGAGCTGGGTAGGAAGGCACTGGGACCCGGGGCTGAAAGTGGCCTTGAAAGCCGAGTTGTGCTCTCGCTTCCCTTCCGCTCTGCCAGGACCCTCGGTGCTGGCTGGGCTTGCCAAGCGCTCAGCGAGTCCCGCAGGTTCAGGGGCTCACAGCGTGCAGGCTTTTATTAATTGTATTAATTTAAGCACGACAACCGAGGCAGTGGCATTATCCAGCGCACTCCGGAGGGTTTCTTTGGGATGGGGCGGTCTCTCCCGGCCCTGTGGGTGCAGCCCGGGATGTGCTGGCAGTGTGGGATGCCCTGGGCTGAGCTGGCAGCTCCTCCTCAGCCCATCCTCATTGCCCAGCGCCGCTGCCCAGTGTTCCACCTTCCCCTGCCAACAGAAGGGGTGGGAGAAGGGCCCTAACACAGGAACAACTTGCTGAAAGCCTTGGCAAACTCTCCCGAAGAAATCCGGGTGGGATGGAAGCTGCTGGAGGGATCTGCTTCAGCCAGGGCAGAGCAGGGCATCCAACACGCTCAGCTGCCCTTGGGAAGTGGCACAACTTCCCTGGAACAGCTGGCACAACTTCCCTGGAACAGCTGGCTGCCAGCAGGGAGCCGAGTCCATGGGACCTTCCCCAAAAGTGCAGGAGGCTGCTGCTGCTCGGGAAAAGTGAGGAGATTCTGTATTTGCAGTAGGAGCAGAGCCCATATTTCACAAAATCGGGGTTTTATTGTCCTCCTTTGCAGGTTTCCCACATAGTGGATGGCTGCTGGTTACTGTTCCAAAAGTGAGGCAGCTCTGTTTCCACATATGTTCCTTAAATGTGGTTTTCATTATTCATGTTATTTTCAGTCCTTTGTGGAAATAAATGTTTGTGGCTTGAATGTTTTGCTGGAGGATATGAAGGGTTCTGTCAAATTCCAAGGTGCAGGCAGTGTTGTTCCAGTGCTTATCTAGGTGTTATCATGGTAATATTGAATTTCCTTGTTGCTCCACAACAGTAAAGACATTATTTGAAAAAGGCTGTTGTCCAACAAGAGAAAGGTCAAAGATTTAGTTGTCAGAATGATGTGATATGCTTTCTTGTTGTATTCTTAGGGGGAACAATGGGGACACTTTCTAAGGGCCCAGCTCTGGTTCAGTTTGTGTGGAACTTGGATTTCTGCTTCTCCTTTACAATTCTTCAGAAATTGTTCATGTCTTTTTAGACTATGGTTTATGCATTAGTTTTTAGTGCATGTAAGTTCTCCTGTCTAGCAAGGGGTACATGAGGGTGGGGAGTGATCACATACAGTGATAATTTAAATGTAGAAAAATAAGGAAAACTGAGATGGGTGCTGTAGAAAGAATACTTTTGATTCAGTTTCTATTCTGAAATGCTCATATCTGGAATTTCACCTCGTAGTAGTTATTTCAGCAGGTGAGTGACCTTCACAATCCATTTTTCTCTTACTCTCAAGGTGACTCTGGTCTGCCACAGACAAATGAAGTCCAAGCCAGCCCTGGGCTGCAGGTAGTGCTCCCCCAAAAACAGAAGCCAGGCAGATGCTGCCACATCATGGGATCAGAAAGAAGGGCCCAGATGGGCTCCAGAAATAGTCTGGAGGTCTGATGACTTCTAGAGACTGCAGGACCTCCCTGTATCTTCATTTTATGGCAGTCAGTTGATAACAGATACTGGAAATTTCCTCAGTTCTGTCTTGTAGGTTTTTTTTTTTATCTTAAGTGAAGTTTGTGGCAACGAGACACCCCCTGAACAGCCCAAAGGAGTGATAAAAGTGAATTCTAGGTTGTGTGTAAATAGCAGCTTTCAGAATAAAAACCACAGCAGCTCCTTTTTCAAGCTAAATGTACAGAATGTCCTTCAGTGTCCAAACCATCCACCAAAGGTGTTTCCTCAGGATTGGTTTTTTTTTAACATGTAAGAATAAAATCCAGTTTTATTAGACAAGCCTGGGCTAACGGTTACAAAATTGATACAGGGCAGCACTTTGAGGCAGAAAAGGGTGAAATGAGTGTTGGAAATTGTGTCATTTCCTACTGTCCTGACATGGCAAGGGGCAGGGACTCTGTGCTGAAAGGTCCTTTTCATGCCACAGAGAGAAAGCTGTCATGCAAGTCAGCACAAAGAGCCAGTATGTGCTCAGAGCTCTGGAGCCAAAAAGGTTTTTACTTAGAACATTTCCCTACTGTCTGGACACAACTGAAACCCAGGCACCCCCTCCCATGCAGATGTTTTACAGCAGCACCAAACTGAGCTGTCTGGGGTTTGTCTTGGCACATTTAAGAAAATTCCCAGGTTTGGGTGAGCTTGCCTGCAAGTCCTGGAGGAGGGACAGAAGGAATCAAAAGAATTTTCACTACTGAAATCTTTACTAAAATCTCAGAAAACAAACTCATTGCTACACATAAAAAGTAGTCTGGCTTGATTTTTTTTTTTTTTTTCCCCTCAGATTTTACAGTGCTTTGTGATTTGCTGAGCTTTGGGTGGGTGAGAAGCCTTTTGATTTGTAACTCTGTGCTAGTAAAACAAATAAAACTTCTTGAGCAAATACAGCTCCAAAACGTACTTTTGCAGAGTAGAGCTGACACAGGCTTTTGTAATACTGTGTATTTAGGGGGGTTGTGGGGGCTGTAAATCATCCCTGAGCACAATTTGCAGTCCTTTACAGGTGGGTGAGATTGGAAACCTGCAAGGTGGGGGTGGGGGTCTCCTCCAGGTGTGATCACTGTAGCATCTTGAGCATGTCCCTTCTTGCAGTGCAGGTTCTTCATTTAAAAACCCTGACTCTTCATGTGGCACTCGGTGCTCTGGGCTGGGGAAAGGTGGGCATTGAGCACAGCTTGGGCTGGGAGGGCTTTTCCAACCTCAGTGATCCTGGGATATCACAGCAGGAGGGGAACAGCCCC
This sequence comes from Urocynchramus pylzowi, assembly GCA_013397555.1. Taxonomy (NCBI): domain Eukaryota; kingdom Metazoa; phylum Chordata; class Aves; order Passeriformes; family Fringillidae; genus Urocynchramus; species Urocynchramus pylzowi. Next base: position 143,951 of record VZRH01007657.1, read on the forward strand.
TGTCACACAGAAAATCCATCCCTGCTGGTGCCATGGTTTGGGGGCTGTGTTTGAAACCCTCCTTTCAGTGCCAGTTCAGGCACAGCCAGCAGTGTGGCAGGGTTTGGTTATTTGGGAGGGTGCAGGAGCTCACCCACCGAAGAGATGCTCCCTCTCTGGGTCTGTGCTGAATGGAAACTCCTTTGGGAGTCCCAGCATGGAGCAGGAGATGAATCAGAAGCTCCTCCCTGGTATTTTCTGTCAGCATCTGCGTGTTGGCTTTAGATATGTCTGCAGCTCCAGGGACAAGGACACCACGGATGGATTAGTTGGGTGGAATTACTTTCTAATTGGTTCTAGAAGTCTCTGAAGAAGCCATTCTTAAAGTTAAGTTCTGTAGTTGGTTCTGCTCTTGTGGGTTCCTTCTGCTCAGGCTGTCCTAAGGCAGAAGGCACCACACAAACTCACTCCTCTCACTTCTGCCTCCCATACCTTTGGGAAACTCACACTGCAGGGATGGCAGCAGGGAGTGTTTTAATTAGGAAATATTTCTGTACCAATAGGGCTGCCCAGCCCTGGCACAGCTGCCCAGGGAAGTGCTGGAGTCCCTGTCCCTGCAGGGATTTAGGACTTGTAGATGTGGCACTTGGGGACATGGGTTAGTGGAGGCCTTGGCCCTGCTGGGAGTGGTTGGACTGGGTGATCTCAGAGGGATTTTCCAACCTCAATGACTCCACAGTCCTGTCATTGAGAAATGGTGATTAACTGAACACATTCTGAGGCAGACTCAAGGGGCATCCTTAGCACTGCCAGTTCCAGTAGCAATTTATTAATTGGTACAATTAATTCAGGACAGTTGGACAATTAATTGGGCAATTGATTCAGCGGTGAGCGTTCCATGGACAGTAGTCTGGCTGATGTTTGCACTGCACGGAGAGGACGTGAGCAGCACATCAAATCTGTGTTTCATTGGCACTCTGGGACTGCAGTGCCACAAAGGGAAGCCTGGCAGTGACACTTCTCAGGGTTCTCTTGCTGGGTCTCACCCCAGACCAGTGAGTTTCTGGCTGAAATGGCCTCGCTGTACTGGTGGTACCAGGTATTGGGGCTTAAGGAGTTTCCTGGAGAATTCTGGACGTTTTCTGCAGGTGGGAGAGCTGTGTAAGTCCAGGCAGTCACCTGGTGTGCTCAAGTTTCTTTAGGGTTTGTCTCATCAAGAGTTTGCTCTTTCCCAGTCAGGCAATATGTTCCCAGTGTTAAATTATTGCTATAATTACCCTGTTTTAATGTCAGTGGGCAGCTTGGTCTAGTGCACCAGCTCCAGCAGAAGTGTCCCACCTACCTATTATTGTGCCCATTAATATGTTTTCCACTTCTGTACATTGTTTTGATCAGGTGCAATTTCCTTGTAAAACCAGTTCTGCAAAAGTGTGAAATGCTTTTTTTTGCAGCGTGTCATTGGCTGTAAAAAAGCCACTTCTTAGGTAACAAACCTTTACAGTATTTGGCAGGTGAAATCACTGGAAAAAAAAAAACCAACAAAAAAAATCCACAAAAAAAAAAGAACAAACAAAAAAAAAACAAACCAAAACAAAAAAAAACACCAGCCCACAAGAGATGCAGACTGAGCTGTGCTTTGCTGGAAATGTCCCAGTGGCAGTTAATTTTCAGCAGCTGAACTGGAGTGGCTGTGGCACTACAATAACCCCTCTGTCTGGCTTTGCAAGGTGGAACAGGCTGCAGGCAGAGATTTTCTCAAGGAAGCCTCCCAGAAAGGCAGTGCTGCTGCATTCCTTCCCTTTCCCAGCCCTGCCAGCAGCAGGTGTATTCCACAGGATGCCAGCTTCCCTCCTGGGAAAGGTCATTCCTTGCCTCACAGGGATGCCGTGGGGAGTCTCCCTTGAAAAAAAAATCTCATTTTTTCAATTCTTAAACCATCTGAGAGGTTCCCAGTTTGCTTGGAAATTGCTTTCTCTCTGCTGAACTGAGAGTTTCAGCCCTTGCTTTTCATAAACGCTGTGCTCAAGTCTCACATTGTACATTCATTTTTGGTTTAATGGTCTTTCTTGGTGTTTTCAGTGAGTCCTGGTGATGGCAGCGATGACAGAGACCAACCATCTCCATGAAGTGATGGAAGGGCCAGAAGGAGATGATGCCAAGTGCAGTTTCCATCACAGAATGTTCCTGGAACCCCAGGAGAAGAAGAGGAACATGAAGGCTCTGCTGGTCAAGCGAGCAAAGGAAACTTGCAGCTGCACCCCAGCCAAAATGAAAGCTTGTGTTTTGGGCTTTTTCCCCATCTTACAGTGGCTTCCTAAATACAAACTCAGGGAGTATCTCCTGGGGGATGTCATGTCTGGTGTGATCGTGGGGGTCCTGCTGGTGCCACAGTCCATTGCCTACTCCCTGCTGGCGGGGCTGGAGCCCATTTATGGCCTTTACACCTCCTTCTTCTCCTGCATCATTTACTGCATCTTCGGCACCTCCCGCCACATCTCCGTCAGCATCTTCGGCGTGGTCTGCCTCATGCTGGGCCAGGTGGTGGACAGGGAGGTGGAGAGAGCTGGCTACCAGCTGGAGCCAGCTGTGCCCAGTGCCCTGCCAGGCCCTGGGAATGGCACTGGGAACGGGACACAGGCGCTCTGTGACAGGGGCTGCTACGCCATGGCCGTGGCTGCCACCATCACCTTCATCTCTGGGGTGTACCAGGTAAGGGCACGCCTCTTCTGGCTCGTTTATTGGGGTTTTTTTTGGTTTTATGCAGTGGTTTTGCCTGCCAAATACTGTAAAGGTTTGTTACCTAAGAAGTGGCTTTTTTACAGCTGCAAAAAAAAAGGCACTTCACACTTTTGCAGAACTGGTTTTACAAGGAAATTGCACCTGATCAAAATAATGCACACAAGTGGAGAACATACTAATGGGCACAATAATAGGTAGGTGGGACACTTCTGCTGGAGCTGTTGTTGGCCTTGTGTTAGAGATGGAAATGAGACTAGACATCTGATGTTTTTGTGCAGAATATTAAATTTTTTATTATGGAGAGTTCATTTTATATGGTATTAGAATGTACTGTGTTTGAATGTGATTGGTTAGTAATCTAGTGAAACAGTTCATTGGTTGATAAGGGTGATTGTACATGTCTATCAAACTTCTCTAGTTTTAGACAGTTTACATATTTTCTTCTAGTATTCTAGTATTCTTCTAATTTTCTTCTAATATTCTTCTGTATTCTAATGGGATGGAATTCTTGGTTTTGTAAGTGCATCTTGGTTTTTTTTTCACAAGAATAGATTGTTATGCAAATTAACTTTTATTCTTAGAATTTGTTTCTCATAGAAACTCAACAGACTAACTGTTAATTCAGTTAAAATAGTAGTAAGGCCTGATTTTACAAGGCCTTTCTTTGGTAAAGTTTTATATACAGCAGACAGACAGGTGTGGTGTGCAAATAGCTGTAATTCTTCTGTAGGGGGCTGTTCCCATCCTGCTGGGCTTGCACATGTCCTCAGTCTGCACCTCAGGGCTGGAGCAGGAAAATCTCCTGGCTGCTCTCCCCATTTTTTAACAGAATTTCCTGCCTCCATAGTTTCTCTTTTGAGGGCTGTAAGACCTGCACCTCCAGCTCTCAAGGTCTGCTCCCCACCTTCCTCGCTGTGGCCTGAAGCTCTGTTTATTTTTTTTGGCATTAGGCCCATTTCATTGGGCCAAAATGTGGTGCATCAGCTCCTAATTCCAGTCATTCATCATTTGCCTTAATGACATCATTTGCCTTAATGGACAGTAAAAGTATCTCCAGTTTTCTTTTATTTGTAAATATGCTTTTAAAAATTTGCTGTTTGCCCATTTGAAGCCAAAACAATGCTACTGCATGGAAAGGATTCTACAGAGAGCATACAATGTATTTTATATTTATATAGCTCTGCTTATTTTCCAGAACTCACTGCTTGCCTAAATTAAAGCAGGTATCCTTGTTTTTGGAGTCTTATACATTAACCAGAATGGGATTGTTTTTAGCAGTACTGCAGAGCTGTGGTATTTGAGTTTGTGAGTTCACATTCATTTGTTCTCATCTGTCCAGGGTGACAGCCAATCAAAATATAGAGGAGGGGAACAAAACATGTTTGTGATATTTTAAAACACAGGTTTTGGACACAACCTGTAACTTTTTGTCCTGCAAGTTCCTGTTGAGTTATTTCAGGAATATTCTGGGCCTCCCAGGTAACACTGGATTTTGGGTTTCATCTTTCATCCCTGTGGGATGGGTGCAGTTTGTGAATTGCATTTAATAGTCTTTACAGGTACAAATACAATTGAATTTCTTTATCTGAAGAAATCAGATCAGTTTATCTTCAGTCCCTCTGAATGTGAGAAATATTCCCTACAGGCCAACACCCTCAAATTAATTTTTTTCAACCAAAATCACATATTCTTTGTATCAGAAACTTTACAATCAAATCATAAAAAAAAAATCTTATCGCACCAGTTAATACTAAATAGGTAAGCTAATTATTATGAATGGTTTACACTTAGAACAACCTTGAATTAATTAACAAGGCTATAAGGGAACCTTTTTGAGAGCTGTGAGCTGATTTCAGCCAGTCCAGGTTCCAAACCTGCCTTATCTTTAGTAATTCTTTGAGATTCTCATGGAGTTCCCAGTTATCTCTATTTTTATGATCTGCAGCAGAGGAGTTTGCAGCTCACAGACTTTCTGAGTCAGAGGCACCAAACTTTCTGCAGTGCAAAGGACAGTTGTCACCCCACAAGCTGTGGTTTTATTGCAGGCTCTAAACTCCAGTGCAAGGCAGACAAAGGCCACCAGGAAAGTTTTAGATCCTTGCGAAGTTCACAGAGTTTAGAGGAACTGAAAGAGAAATGGCAAGAGCAGACAGTATTTCAAAAGGGGGGTTTGGTTTTTTTCCCCCAGGTTTTCTTCTTTTCTTTTTTCCCCACCAGGGTAATTAGCAGATCAAACAATAAACATTTGTTCAGGGCATGAAGACCCCCAAAAAGCCTGGTTTAAATACTGGAGACTTTTCTCCCTGCTCAGACCATGCCTCATCCTCCGGGGCTGTGCACGATGTTGGGGTTTTTTATCCCAGCTGCCAAAATCCGTGGGATTTGTGTCGTGACACGTTGTGTGTGGTTGGTTCCTTCCAGGTGGCCATGGGTTTCTTCCAAGTGGGCTTTGTCTCCGTGTACCTCTCGGATTCGCTGCTGAGTGGGTTTGTCACAGGGGCCTCCATCACCGTCCTGACCTCACAAGTCAAGTACCTGCTGGGCCTGGACATTCCTCGGAGCGGGGGCGTCGGCTCCCTCATCACCACCTGGATAAACATCTTCAGGAACATCCACAGGACCAACATCTGTGACCTCATCACCAGCTTCTTGTGCTTCCTGGTGCTCATCCCAGCCAAAGAGCTTAACGAGCGCTTCAAATCCAAGCTCAAGGCTCCGGTCCCGGTGGAGCTCTTTGTGGTTGTGGCAGCCACTCTGGCATCTCACTTTGGGAAGCTCAGAGAGACTTATGGCTCCAGCATTTCTGGGCACATCCCCACGGGGTTCCTGCCCCCGCGCCCTCCAGTCTGGACCCTGGTTCCCAGCGTGGCGTTGGATGCCATCCCCGTTGCCATCATTGGCTTTGCCATCACCGTGTCCCTCTCGGAGATGTTCGCCAAGAAACACGGCTACTCGGTGAGGGCCAACCAGGAGATGTACGCCATTGGCTTCTGCAACATCATTCCCTCCTTCTTCCACTGCTTCACGACCAGCGCGGCTCTCGCCAAGACCCTGGTCAAGGAGTCCACGGGCTGCAGGACCCAAGTGTCCGGCATGGTGACCAGTTTGGTGATCCTCCTCGTGCTCCTTGTGATCGCACCTTTGTTCTACTCCCTGCAGAAATGCGTCCTGGCCGTCATAACCATCGTCAACCTCCGCGGAGCCCTGCTCAAGTTCAGGGACCTGCCCAAAATGTGGCACCTGAGCAGGGTGGACACGGTGATCTGGGGGGTCACCATGGCGGCCACGGCGCTCGTCAGCACCGAGATCGGGCTCCTGGTGGGGGTTTGCTTCTCCATGCTCTGCGTCATCTTCCGCACGCAGCGCCCGGAGGCGCCGCTGCTGGGCTGGGTGGCCGAGTCGGAGACCTACGAGTCCCTCTCGGCCTACAAGAACCTGCAGACCAAGCCTGGGGTTGTGGTGTTCCGCTTTGAGGCCCCCATCTACTACATCAACAAGGAGTGCTTCAAATCCACCCTCTGCAAGCAGACTGGGGTCAACCCCGTGTGGGTGAAGGCAGCCAAGAAGAAAGCAGAGAAAAGAATGCTCAAGGAGAAGGAGGCGGGGGCTGGGGACGAGCAGAGCAGCGTCCCCGTGGGTTTTGGCTCGGAAGCTGTGGGGTTTCACACCATCGTGATCGACTGCTGCGCGGTGCAGTTCCTGGACACGGCCGGGCTCCGCGCGCTCAAGGACGTCTGCAAGGACTACGGGGACATCGGTGTCCGCGTGCTGCTGGCCCAGTGCAGCCCCTCTGTCAGGAGCTCCCTGCTCCGAGGGGAGTTCTTCAAGGAGGGGGAGGACCACCTGCTCTTCCACAGCGTGCACCAGGCCGTGGACTTCGCCCTGGGCACGCAGGGGCACGCTGCTTCCAAGGACTAGCTTGGAAAGACAGGGATGGGAAGGAAGGCTGGGCAAACGCGTCTGTGTGTCCGTGCAATCCATGTGTGCGTGCTCAGGTAGCAGGCCAGGGTGGAGCCAGCACCCTGCTACTGGGCAATCTCTCTGGATTTACCTGATCCCATGGGAGGTGCTGAATGAAGGCAGTTCTTAACTTGATTGGGGCCAGTCTGCAGATCTTAAGTTTGCATGGGGTTGTTTTCCTCTCGGGAGCTTTGTGTGTCTCAGTTCCGCTCTTAAATTGTGATCAAGTCTTTTTTGCCACCCTGTCCTTGTGGATGGGGTGGGATTTTGGAGCAGTCTGGACATCCTGTCCAGCTGAAGAATGAGGCAACTGATTTCTCATCCCTCATTCTGGCATTGCTCTCCATCACCACACCCTTGTGTTTGCCAAGGAATGGCTGCCAGGGACTGTTTGCTCGGGTCTTTACTGGGCAGTGCTTGAATTTGCAACCTTCCTGAATCTCAGATAGAGAAATCAAATCTAAACATGCAGGAAAATATCTTAATGGAATATCTTCTAAGCAAGCACCTCTCACCTCCAGAGGTTTTGGCACTGCCTCCTAATTCAGCCAGGCCACAAGGGCATGGTTATCTCATTTCTCTACAGGCCTTTACCTGCCTGTGCCCATGGAAATGCTGCCTCTCCAGCTTGATTTTAATGATTTTTTTTTTTACTTTCACAGATGACTCTTTAGAAGTCTGATTCATTCTTATGGTCAGTAAATTGTTTTCCTAAAATTTAGGAGCTCTTTGGAATTGTGAACATTAGATATGGAAAATATCTAGCTCTTTAATTTTAACCAAAAAAAGTCCCTTCGAGGCAGTTTTTTATGCCAGGCAGAGAGAATCACAGGCACCAAAGTGAAAAGGGACAAATAGATTATCCAGCATGTGCCCAAATGTGTCCATGTCACACAGACTTTGTGCATGAATGCAGGATTTATTGGCTATAAACCCGTTGCTCTGTCCTGGACTTTATGCAATGGGAGTGCACAGACCATTTGAAAAAGGGCCAGGAAAATTCTTTCCTGAACTTTTTTTGCCAGTTCAGTATAAATAGAGCTTTTTACTTTGATTTTAAATTCAGTGGAAGTGAAGAGTGCCTGTTCTTCATGCTAAGATACAAGGATAGGATTTTTTACTGCTTTCCTCCCAGAATACAATTGTGAAGGCAGAATTGAGAGATTAACAGCTTTTCCTGAATATAACCAGCTATACATAGCACACATCCCTGGAAGAGGGTGCTTTCCTGCCAGAGGAGTTTACAATCTGAATTTCAGGTGCTGCACAGCTTTTAAAAGGGAAAGGTGCTGTGAACGGACAATATTCTCATCTTTAATAATTCCAAAATAATGAGTCAGAAGTCAAAAAAGGTGTAAAATCCAATACAAATTGTGAAATGTTTACTAAATAGGAAGAGATTTTGAGTTTAAACTGTTTTGTTGGGTTTTTCTTCTGTTTTTTTCCCTGGGCAAGGACCAGTAACTATTCTCTTCTTTCTGTGAAAGCTGAATGTCACGGATCACTTCACTCTGGGAGCCTCAGAGAAGGATGAGGCAGCAGGAAGAGGAGTCCTTTTTGTGTTAACTGAACTTACTGCATTTTTGAGGACACCAGAGCAGCACAGAAGTGCTGGGGGAGCTGAGGGGTGGCTGCAGCACAGCTTGGAAAGGAAGAACCTCACAGACACCCACCCACTGAACGTCCTGGAGCTGCCACTGGTGTGGAGAGAAGCCTCTGTGTGTCACTGGGAAAAGTGCAGTGTTCAAACCCCCAAATGTTGTTCTGCCTCAGCCCTGAGGCTTCTTTGTGAAGGAGATGAATCCCAAATTCTGCTGAATTTTTCCTTTGCTGCTGTAACCTCCTGAATTAATGTTTTTATTCTGGGCTGAGGATGCTTTGTGCAGTTTGGGGAGTTGTGATCACTGAACTGGCATTGCCAGGGAGGGTTGGGCTGAGCTGGGTCAGCAGTGAGCAGGGTTCCATTTTTAGGCTGTATTTCAGTTTTTAACCAAACCTGGTTTGTGTGCAGAGCCCCTGGGAGGGCAGGTTTGTCCCCACAGGGATGGCAGTGCCACGGCCTGGGGGAGTCCCTTTGCAGCACAGTTTGTTCACAAGATCAGAAAGAATCTCTGGAACTTTGACCTAAAGTCTCGGTGCAGCTTTGAAATGCTGATTTTTAACTCCTGTTTTGCCAGAGGGCAGAGAAGCACTGAAAGTGCTGATGGAAAAGGACAGCACGGGGTGGTTGCAAATGCTTTTTTTTTTGTTATTGCAAATGTTCCTGCCTTGCTGCAGCTGCTTGTTCTCACCCCTTTGCCCTGAGGCATGGGCAGGACACAGGGAGGGGAGGAAGGAGCTGCTGGCCAGGACACTTCAGGGCAGGTCAGCCACCAGTGGGACAAAAGTCAAATAAAAACTGCTCCGGGTGATTCTTTCCTCCTTCCCTCCCTCCCGTGTTCTTTCCATGCTGCCCAGGGGCAGATTTTTTCACCTGTGACAGTGCACAGGTTTGTGTAACCAACTTCCAAACCTTTATTTATTAAAAGATGGTTTTGCAAATCCATTCCTACCTGTGCCAGGAAGGGAAGAATAGCAGTGTTAACTCCGAAAAGAACCCACTTCCTGCAACTAGTGGGATGTGTATTTGTGGCTTCTGGGTATTTATTTACATAAAAGCACAATAAAACAGCCATAAAATTATTTTTCAGGTAATTATATTAGATTATATCTAAAAGATGTAAAAGATTACCTGGAGCACGTGGCATTTGGCCTCAGTGCTGTTTGTGCAGCCTCCAGATTTTATTTCCAGCAAAACACAAGAAACTATTAAAATGCAACAGCAAAAGCAGCCAGGCAACCAACATAAATACTTTTAATGTTCTTATTTAAAATGAATAAGTATCTATTAATGCATGCTGCCCTGGCTAAAAGGGAACTGAAATAAATGCCATTTACCAGAGTTCAGTGCAATAGGGAGTTCTTGGGAATTAACTGGAGATTAAAGCTTATTATGGCTGGAATTTCTTAGAACAGTGGGTTTCAGCCCTGTTCTTTTTAGGCCTGGAATTGTTTTTTAGCAGTGACATGCATCTGATTTGAGCCTACTGGCAGCACATTTTGCTTGCATTTGTTTATGGACCCTTTAAAGCAATCCAATCTGTCTTTAGGAATTGGGGATCACTGATTGGAAACTTTTCCTCTAGAGCATTTGTTTTGTAAAGGAATTCCATATATTTGTATATTTTGATGCTGTGTGATGGATGCAGCAGCTGGATATCTCCATTTATGCTTTTGTGATATTCCTGTCCTGTCCTGGAAAGGGCTCTCCTGCCTTCTGCTGTTTTAAATGAACAGTGGTGGGCATGTGCCAGGTCCCTTAAGGGGAAATCTGCCATACTCACTGCTTCCTGTGCCTTCCCCCATCCCCTGAATCTGTAAATTTGGGAAGAGGGCCCCTCAGAACGATTGGATTTGGGTTTTCAGTCAGTCTGGAGCAGGGGTGTTCCTCCAGGTGCAACCTTCAGGACCCCAGGCCAGACTGGAAGCTGGTATAAATCAGTTCAGCTCTATTCCCAAATGCCCCAATCAGCAATTATCAGTCTAAATGAAGAATTAAGAGATCATTAGCACGTTCATTAATGACAACAACAGAGCATTATGGAAATGAACTCGCAGTCTCAGCTGTACTGGAAATCTCTTTAGCACTCTCCTGTTAATGCCAGGCTCTGTTTTTTTCCTTGAAAGGTTTCACTTGTCTGAGTGTTTTGACACAAAAACCATTTTCAGTCCGCTTCACAAAGCAGGGCCAGGCACGGGGAGCTCATTTTGGGTTTCACACTGACACTGCCAAGCTGGGATTCAGTGGTGCTGATTTCCTGTAGGGCACTGCAGGACCAACCTCCACCCTCCTGCTGCTTCCTCCTGTGTTTTGCTGCTGAATATTGACAGTAAACACAAGAAACTGTGTGTGATGTGTTCCATGTGACCTGCTGCTCAGCTATCATGATCTTTTGATAAAACCAAAGCTCCTGGACTATAAAGTGAGTGTACACCAACCCCAAACCCCCCAGTCCTCTGAGAGAACAGGGCTGGGGGCTCTGCTGGCTGAGGGGTCCCAGGCTGGAGCCTCAGCCTGGTGTGGGGCTGGCAGGGGGCTCGTGGGGCTGGCAGGGGGCTTGTGGGGCTGTTTGTGCTGCCCAGGAACCACAGCTGAAGCTGGAGGTGTCTTTATTATGGGATTGCTGTGGTTTGGTGTCGTGCCTTTGCCCACAGTGAGCGTGGCACGAGTAGAAATCAGGGATTTCTGGGTTTGTGGTTATTTATTTTTGTCTCCTTGTAATCTCAGCCACACCTGGCTGTCCCAGCCAGGCCAGCAGAGCTGCAGCCACCGAAGGTGCTCCCTCCTGGGAGGAATCTCAGCCACCCTTTTGTCTCTGCTGGCTTTTGCCAAGGGGTTAAAATCTCTGCTGGTGGGGCTGAAGAGCAGAGGTGAGAACTGCAGGCAGGAAAACCCCTGGGTTTGAGCCATGCCCAGAGCCTTGGGCTGAGCTTGGTGAGCTCTGCCTGGGCTCTGACCCAGGTCCAGCTGAGAATGAAAATCTTCAGGCAAAAATCTGCTTCAGGGCATTATCTTCTCTTTTGGCTTGGGTTTTTTTCCACCTGCTTTGGAAAAGTGATTAAATACTTGAGGAAATCGCCATTTTTAATTTTTTTTTTTTAATGGCCATGGCTAAGCTGGGATGCAAATATTGCTGGGATGCAAATATTGCTGGGATGCAAATATTGCTGGGATACAAATATTGCTGTGCTGCTCTTGCCATGCTGGGGCTCTGTGTTTGTGCCCCTGAGTTTGTTCTGCTGGGTGTGGGATGTGCTGTGGCACTCCAGCCTTGGTGGCACTCTGGTGCTGGTGTATTTCTCACACCAGAAGGGTTTGCCCTTCCCTGCTGGCACAGACAAGAGCAGTCCTGGCTTTAGTGCAGGCTTGGCACTGGGAATGACCTCGTTAAGTCCCAAGAATTAATTACACTGGGTCATCATCCTAATGAGCCTTTGGAGGATCAGCTGCTCGGGTGAAAATCAACCTGATCTTTATAATTTCAGTCAAATTCTCTCTGAAGTGGAAATCATTCTGAGCCTTGCTTTTTCCTTTGAGATCATTGCAGTGCTAAAAGCAAGGCCTCTGGTTAGGTAAAATGGCAAATATTAAATATTTAGATTGTGTTCACAGCATAATTAGTACCTGTCTATTTTATTTTCTAGAGATTCTATGAGCTAAAGCATAATGGTATTCTTTAATGTGCAAATTCATCAAATATTTCAGCATTGGATGGAGAACCATATTTCCATTGAGGTAAAATTACTGCTGCAATATTTGAATCCCAGATCTCACAGCACTTAGTCCAGCTCCCAAATGATATAAAGCCTCCACATGTAGGTAGGAAACATTTTGTTGAACTTGGATCCAATTTTTTATATCTGATTTTTTTTACTTAAAGAAGTAAATTTTATGTATATTTGAAATGCAATTGAAACATGGTTAAGGAGAGGTAAAGTCTCATTTTTATGACAAGCACATGATGCTTTGAGTCTTTAGTTTTGTGTTCCTGACCATCTCTAGGATGCTCTTGGTATCTTCTGGGGTATGATTTTTTAATAATTGAAAATTCAGAATGATTTTAGATAGTCATGAATCATCTCATGCAGAACACACAAAATGGCAAGCTGTGCCTGGAGTTGGTTGGAGAACCAGTTTAACCAAGCATGACCTCAGGACTGGACTAGATCCCATTTGTCAGCAGATCTGACCTGTTTACAAAATAATTTGTGTGTTACTGGAGTAAAATGTGGGGAAATCATGGAATGTGTGGAAAAGATCACTTTATTTTTTGCTGTGACTTGTGTGTCCTGTAAAAAGAAGGTGTAAAAGCCCCCAGGTGGGTGGTGGAGCACAGGGTGCTGGGGGAGCTGTGTCACCCTGTGCCCAGGGTGGGGACAGAGCTGCTGCCACCAGTGCTGGGCTCACCAACCACAGGTTTGTGGGGAAAATTCGATTTTGTCCCATGTCCTGCCATCAGTTCTGTGCCCATCCCCTGCCTGGTGGAGTCTCTCTCTCCTGTCTGAGCTGTATCCATTTTATTTCTGTTATTTTTAACTGTTCACGTGCCTTTTTGTCACTGGAGATTTGTTAGCATGAGAATTTTCTGTCAAATCTGGTAAAATCATTGAGATTTCTTCAGCTCAATTAAAATATTATATTTATGGGGTTTTTGTTGTCACTGACTGATGGCACCTTCACCTTGCTGTGCCCCAGCTGCCCTGGGCAGCCAGGACGGGGTTTGTGGTGGCATTAATGACCAAAATCAGCATGTGGGGACAGTGATGTGCCATGTGCCAGGGAGCAGCACCCTCCTGTGGGCCAGGACTGAATTCCTGAAGTGTGGAAATGGCCACGTTTGCTGCTGCTTGTGCTTTACAGCAGGTGTAGTTACAGCACCTGCTATTACACACACAGCCTTGCAAAATTGCTGCTGCAATTTCAGTGTCCCTTGAGATAAATCAGGCTGTGCCAGGGAGGTTTAAGGTGGATTTTGGGAAAGGCTCTTCCCCCACAGGGTGCTGGCACTGCCCAGGCTCCCCAGGGAATGGGCACGGCCAGAGCTCCAGGAGAGTTTGGAAAACCCTCCCAGGGATGCCCAGGGTGGGACTTTGGGGCTGTGCAGGGCCAGGGGCTGGACTTTGATGGTCTTTGTGGGTCCCTTCCCTTTGATTCTGTGATTCTGTCCCAGGTTCTGTGGCTTGCTCAGGTCATGGCCAGGAGGAGCCAGAAAAACCTGGGAGCAGCTGTGAGGGCAGTTCTGGGCAGTTCCTGTGACATTATGTCTGCAAAGGTGTCCTTGACTTATGGAAAAGGCTTTCCTGGCCCAGCATGGCTCAGCTCTTACCTGAGGATGCCTTTTACCTCAGGGGACCTCTGCAGTTCCTGTGCTGGTGCCAGCAGAGTAGAAGGAGCACTGGGTTATGGGAATGCCTGCAGGAGCTTCCTCCTGAAAAGCAGAGAACAACCCTTGCCTCCAGCAAAACAATTCTGGTTCCCAGCTGAGGTGACCAGCCTCAGCCAGCAGCACACTGACCTGGGCTGATTTAGGCTCTGCCTCACCTGGGGTTAACTCATCCTTGCCATCCATGCTCCTGTGGGACCCCCAGCCCCATCTCCTGGCCCTGGGGGCTGCTTGGGAACGGTGTCCCAGGGCTCCATCCTGCTCAGAGCCCCCCACACCAACCTCACCAACCTCTGAGACCTTTGGTACAGCTTCTGCAGCCCTTCCTCATGAAGAGCCTCATCACCCCTTTTCCCTTTTCCTGTGACATTATGTCTGCAAAGGTGTCCTTGACTTATGGAAAAGGCTTTCCTGGCCCAGCACGGCTCAGCTCTTACCTGAGGATGCCTTTTACCTCAGGGGACCTCTGCAGGTCCCAAAAGCTGCTGACTGCCACCACACCCCGTGACAGCACCCCAGTGGTGGAGTGGTGGGAAAAAGCTTCTCCTGTTTGGAATCTGATGGAAGAGCCAATCTTGTCACATGGCAGGAGATTAGATTAGGTATTAGGAGAAAATTCTTCGCTGGGTTGGAAGATCATCTCATTCCAAACACCTTCCCAGGTGCTCCAAGCCCTGTCCAGCCTGGCTTTGGGCACTTCCAGGGATGGGGCAGCTTTTCTGGGCACCCTGTGCCAGGGCCTCACCCCCTGGGGATGCCACCCAGCCTGGGCTGGGTGCCAGTTCAGTATGAAACAGAAATGTGTCTCCACGTTTTTACTCCACTGTATTCATCTGGAATCAGAGCCATTACAGCCTTTTCAGTGATTAGCTGGATAATCTGGGAAAGGGCCATAAGCACTGGGAATGTGACATGCAGGGAAAAACACAGGGACAGCAACAAGGGGCAGCAAGAGGAATTTTTTTTTCCCTCCTTGTTGTATAAGACAGAGTGCTCCCCAAAACCTCTATAGCTGATTTGCTTGGCCCTTTTTTTCCATCTTCCAGGAGTGAAAATGCTCTTTATTGTTGTTTATTTGTAGCTCTCCTGGTCCCTCTCAGCCCCCCAGGGGCAGGGACACTTTTGGCCTCTCAGTATTTGTGTTATCTTTGCCCTGCTGGGCCCCTGAACGTTAAACTGCCCTGCCAGGGAACGGGGGATGTTTCCTGGGATGTGTTATCTCCTGCAGAAATGTAAATAATCCCTTTCCAAGAAACAACTGCAGAGGTTCTGTTCAGCTTTTTTGTCCTCGGGTGCTTCTGTTGTGTTTTGCCATCTCAGCAGTGGCACCACTTCTGGGCTTGTCTCCTTTTCTCCTTTTCCTTAAAAAATATTTAAGGATGCTTTTCCTTAAAAAATAGGACGTTTTGCAGTAAATACATTTCAAGTGAAGCTGAACCAGCAGCCATCCAAAAATGCTGTCAGACCCCCCATCTGAAGGTAAGGAAAAGCATCATCTTTTTAAAGCCTGGCACCTTTACCTGGCTCACTTTCCTTTTTTTTTAAATAAAAATTGTGATCTAAGTCATGGGGAGCAGTGGGTGCAGCCATGTCCTATATCAGGCTGGCCCATGACCTGAGAGGCTTCCAGAAGCCAAATAATCACAAATGTATTTACAACCCTTAAAGCAAAGCAAGGCCCTTTGTGCAGTGCAGTTAAATCTGTTCTGAGGAAAACTGGAGGTGCCAACTTGTCCTGTAAAACAAAAGGGATGCGTTGGCACAGCAGCACAAAATTCAGTTTGCTGCATTTGCCTGTTGCAGAATGCCTGGATAACAATCACAGACACAGGAAATTCCATGATTTTTGCTATCTTCAGGCTAGAAACCAGCAAATGCCACTCCTGCATTTCCTGGTGCCTGCAGCTTGTTGGCACTGCTGTTTCTCACCTGGCTGCAGTGGCTGTGGCATGGATGGGTGTTAAATTGCAGGAATAAAACCTTTGGATTTCATGCTCTGGGAAGCAGGGGGGGCTGTGCCAGTGCAGGGTCCTGCCTCCACCTGCATTGCCCAAAACCATCTGTGCAGCCCAGCCTTGCCCAGGATGGAGCTGAACCTGGACTGAGTTTATAGTGGCAATGAAGAACCAGGCCTGAAGATGCTTTTGGAAACAAACTGTTTCAGCTGTGCTGACCTTGCATGGGGAGCAGCACAGCCTTGGGTGCCTCAAGGTCACCTGGAGTTCCCTGGTGGGTTTCTTTTTTTTTGTGATGCTTTTCCCACAGCAAATGTGAAACTTTAGTTTTTCCTGCCCTTGCCTCACCTGATGCAGAAAAAGGAATTCCAGAGATGTCCCCAGTGTCACCAAGGGTGTTCCCACAGCCCCTCTGGTGGGATGGAGGACAGGGAGTGGCCTCTCCTCAGTGCCCACAGCTGGAATTTCCAGCCCAGAGAACCAGCGGGGACAAGGAGCTCGAGGACTGCAAAAAGTATGGAATATTTTAAAGTAAATTATAGAATATATTTAGATAGATATTTATTATTGGACTATACAAAAGCAACTGGGCATTAGAACACAAGAAAAGGGAGAAAAAAGTTCTAGGGGAGGATGGCAGGGAAGGCTTGGAGGCAGAAGTCTTGGAGAGGGGGAAGAGCAGGGCTCTGTCAGGGCTTCCCAAGATTTATCAGGGCATAAAGGAAATCTCAACAGATAAAAGAGCTCCATAATAGAGAAATTAAGATTGAATTTGGAAGGGAAAGCAGCAGCAGGCAGTGGCAGCAGGCTGAGGTAACCTAAATCCTGCCACACACTGAAAAAGTGCTTCACCCCATTTTTGTGGTGGACAGGGCACAGATCCAGAGCTGGATCTTCCTAAATAAGATCAAACCCAAAGATGGATTGTGCTCAGCTGTGTTTCATCCCAGGCAGCAATCAGACTTAAAAGTCCAGCCTGGGCATCTCTTCAATGGCTGACTCATCACTTCTTCAGTGAATTTCAAGATGAAGGATTCATAGAGAAAATGAAAATTTGGGTCATTTGCTGGGGAAGAAGATGGAAAAAGAAAATGAGTGAGTAGAGACCACATCATTCAGGCCAAGGCACAAAATGAGCTGTAACTAGGAACAATTTCAAAGTGTCTAAAAGCAAAGATAGAGTCTGTTACTGAGAGCAGAGGAAGGAAAGGGGGAACTCTCAGTGATGCACCTGAAAATACATGAGCTGTGGAGGAATGGCAGAGGAAAAAAAAAGAATTTATATAAATAGATAAAAAGATTGAGCAGCTGCCTCCCTACCATGTGCTCTCATTTTCTCCTGCTGCCAGAGAACACGGATGTTCCTTATTTATTTACTCCTAATTACTGAGATCCAGACTTCCCCTGATGAGATAAATGTAGCTCAGGATGCTGGTTTTCCCCTTCTCTTCTCTCCTCTCAGGGTGTCTCCCCAGCATCTGCATCCAAACCCTGTGGAAATTCCACCTCTCCATCCCCAGCCCAGCTCTCAGCCCCCTCTCCAAGGTGCCTGCCAGGAATTTATCCAGCAAAATCTGGACTGGGTCAGTGGAAAAGAGATGGAAAAGAAGGGGCAGAAGAAGGGGAGTGTGTGCTGAGAGGTCTGGTGGAGGTTGTTGGCACAGCTCACAAGGGCAGAGCAGTTCCAGCTGGTATTTATGAGGCTGCTCTTTCCATTCAGGGTGATGAACAATCCTTTTTTCCTGGCTGCTGGTGCAATTGCTCACCTTTACCTACCAAATAATACAACCCTGCTCTTTTCCCAGTTGTGTTTCTGCACAGCAAAGCCCTTTGTTATGTGTGCTAAAAGGCTCTGCAAAATGTGCATTGTGCAGATTGGACACGTCCAAAGTTCTGCTGTTATTTCTCCCTGAAGTAACCTGTGTCACCACAGCTTTGCTCTCTGCTTTACAGAGCCTCTGTGGAGGAAAAACTACCAGGAAAGGAAAGCCATTCTGCAACGAGCTTTGCTTCTTGGATTTTGGCACAAAAGCTTGTCCAGAATAGATGAAAAGCTGAGCAGAGAAGCCCAGTGGGACCTGAGCTCGCTCAGTTCAGAGAGGGGCAGAGCAGGGAGGTTTCTTTCCATCGTTGCCCTTGTTTAGCAAACACTTCTCCAGATCCAAGCAATCCTCTTATCTGGCAGGAGCACTTCTCTAAGCCCCTTCAATCATTCTTCGTGTCCAGAACAAGTTGTCAGCCAAAATACTCTCTGAGAATGGTGTTTGTTTTCCAAGCACAGCTCTGCTTGGTGGCTGCTCCGTTTCCAGTGCCTGGACAGAGATAAAAGAGACATGGCTTGGCTCAGGAACTCAGATCCCAAGGGAGGTGGCACCTGGGCCAGGTGTTCCTCTGCCCAGGGGTGCTGCCAGGTGGGCACAGCTCTGTCCCCAGGGGAGAAGCTCCAGGTGCTGAGGAAACACCCAGTTCACAGCCAGAGGTAAGACTTGGTGGTGTGTGCAGGGCAGGGGAATGGGATTTCTCCTCATCCCAGTTCGTTTCCAAACCACAGCCACTCTGGGTCTCCCCTCAGGAGTGTTTTTCTCTCTGTCTGTTGTTCAGTTGTCACAAAAAGGTGTTTTGGTGCAGCTGCATTTTGACTGAAAAACTTGGAGTAGCTCTGGAAGGTCTCTGTTACTTAACCAGCCTGAAAAAGCAGGGTGGCAGATGGGAGCCCCTGTTTGATGCAAGCCACTAATGCAATTTAAAATTATCTAATGTTGAAGGAAAAATTAATTTGCAAATTATCTCCCTTACCCACTCCCTTAGGTCTTGATTCCTAAAGTATCCCTTGGAATATCTTAACATTTCCAAAGGAAGGTTTTGCCCAAGTAGCAGTGTCTTGATGGCAGAAGGAGTTTTAGTTTCAGTGAAATTCAGTGAAATTTCACTGAAATTCAGTGAAGTTCCTGTTTCAAAACAAGAGGGATGGGGAAGGAGCACGGGGGTGGGGGGGATCTGTAGCTGTGCCCCTGATTTGGGGGATGAGGTTAATCAGCTCCAGAAGGGACAACAAACGAATCAACCTTGGGGAAACGCATTTGTTTGAGATAATTTCCCTTTATTCATTTATTTATTTTATTCATTTATTTTGTTTATCTGCCCATGCCATGAGCCCTGGAGCTGAGCAAGCCCCCTGTGCCCGTGCCTGCAGCCCCTCATGCCTGCCTGCTCTCCTGCCTTAGCTCCCGTGTGCCCACGGAGGACACGTCCAGCCAGGAGCCAGCACCCAGCAAAGCCACCCTGGGCTCCCCGCGGCCACACGAGGCTCCTGCCACTTTTATCAGCCTGGAGGAGCAGGAGCCACAGCCTCCAGCAGCAGGGAGCTCATCCCGGAGGGGGCCGGAGCTGCCTGCAGGTGCGGCCCGGCGCCTGGCACAGCCCCGCTGGTCCGGCTGCCCCGGCACAGCCCCGCTCCCAGCTGCTCGGGGACATGCCCTGGGGGTCCTGGTGGTCCCGGTGGCCGTCCCTCAGTCCATCTCCTACTCCCTGCTGGCCAGCCGGGAGCCCTCTGCGGCATCTACACCAGCTTCTTCTGCAACATCAGCTGCGCGGCCAGCGCGGCTCCCGCGGGGCGCTGTGCCTCGCGGTGGGGCAGCGGGTGACATGCCACCTGCAGCTGGCAGCTACGGGGACAGCTCCAGCTCCCCCAGGAACGGGACCTCGATCCCCCGGATCACAGAGCCCTGTGATCGAGCTGCTACGCCATCGCCGTGGCCCTTTCCTTGAGCTTTCTGGTGAGCCTCTACCAGGTACAAACGTTCACTCTGGTGCTGTTTTCTCCTAGGAGTTTCTCTGAATTCGAGATCTCTAAAGAGTCCTGAGAAACGTTTCCTTGACACCCTTGAATATTTGTGAATGCAGTGATTTTAAAAGTGCAAACACAGCTGAATGGGGGCTGTTTTCCTGAGCGCTGGCACCGGGGGGAGAGCAAGGACAAACAGGCTGCTGTCCCGAACAGAACTTGCAGGTGTCTCTGTAGCCCTGGGTGCGAGGAGAGGTTTGTAACGGGGAGCGGGTTCGGTGTTTG